>APFE030236382.1:66528-78632 GCA_000404065.3 Pinus taeda
CACCAAAAAACCCAAAAACTTTAAATCAACCCCCCTTATCAATTTACTAGCCTAAAATCCTTGTTCCTAATTGGTCAAACTCATCCTATTGAAAAATCCACCAAGTTTGACCCGAGAGATCCTTCTCATACCTCGTAGGGCTAGCTACGAGGTGAAATGGTTTGATGTAGCTTTGAGGTTTGTCTATCTCAGCCTAGGTGAAATCTCAAGTGCTAACACCACCAATTGGAAAAAAATTGGTGATGTAGTTTTTGGGGCCAAATGGCAAGCCGGTGGTTCTTAGGGGCATGCATTCGTACCCCCCTCAAAAAGTTTTGGCTCACCGGATGGAGGCCTATTTAAGGCATGGAGACATAACATGGACAATAAAGCTAAGGATTTCAGTGGTTGGGGGAAAGGCCACACCACCACATCCGGACATACAGGTGGTACTGGATAAATATTTGGTAGTTTTTGGAGATATACCACCGGGGCAATCACCTAACAGAGGATTTGAGCACACTATAGAGTTGGAGCCGGGTGTGAAGGCAGTCATCACCACACCCTATAGGCATCCTAAATCGTATAAGGATGAGATTGAGAGAGCCATCCAGGAGTTTTTGGCATTGGGTCACATAAGACCGAGTTCTAGTCTATTTACTTCCTCAGTTGTGTTGGTGAAGAAGAAGGATGGGACTCTTCGCATGTGTATTGACTATAGGGCCATCAACAAGAAGACATTGAAGAATAGGTATCCCATTCTGTTCATTGATGAGTTGATGGATGAGCTTAGAGGGGCCAAGTACTTCTCTAAGATAGATCTACGATCGAGGTATCATCAAATTCAGGTGAGAGAGCAGGACATTCCGAAGACAACCTTTAGATGTCATTATGGACATTTCGAGTTGTTGGTCATGCCCTTTGGGTTGACCAATGCACTAGATACTTTTCAGTCATGTATGAACCATGTGTTTTGAGGCCAGCTAAGGAGGTTTGTACTAGTATTCTTTGATGACATCTTGATCTACAACAAGACACAATTGGGAGGAGCACCTGCAACAATTGGATACAGTCTTGCATATATTGGAGGAGCAACAGTTCTATGCGAAGATGTTTGAGTTTGAGTTTGGGTTGACAAAGATGCTTTATTCGAGACACATCATTGGTGTAGATTGGGTCAAGGTGCACGAGGAGAAGATTCAGGCCATTCAAGATTGGATGAAGACTAGGGATGTGACAACATTGAGATGGTTTTTGGGCGTCTGTCCTTATTATCAGAAGTTCGTGAAGGGCCTCTCACAGTTGGCAACACCCCTTACTGATCTAACTAAGAAAGGGGCATTTGCATGGAGCAAGGAAGCTCGGATAATGTTTGATCACCTCAAGGAGGTGATGAGTTGTTGCCCAGTTCTAACACTTCCAGATTTTTCTCAGCCTCTCACATTGGGGTGCGATGCATCGAGTGTAGGTATTAGGGTAGTCTTGTCCCAAGATGGGCACCTAATTGCTTTTAAGATTAGGAATCTTCTACCTCATGAGATTCATATTCAAGTTACGACAAGGAGATGTTGGCCATAATGCATGCATTGGCCAAATTTAGACAATATTTGGTGGGGAATCAATTTTGGGTGAAGACAGACGACAACAATCTTTGCCATTTTATGGGGCATCAGGGACTCAATGAAAGACAACAAAGATGGGTCATAAAAGTGCAAGCCTATGATTTTTATATTAAGTATGTGCAAGGAAAGCACAATGTAGTGGCATATGCACTATCCAGGAGACTGATCGGGCTTTCACTCATGAGCATCTGTGATGACTAGAAAGCCTAGTTACTGGTAGAATACTCCAAGGATCATCGAGCATGCGACTTCGAGGGTAGCTATGCAGATGAGCGATACAGGGTGATGGACAAGGTCATTTATTATAAGGGATGTGTATTTCTAGTTTCATAATCACAATTGAGGGGGCACGTCCTTTGAGCAGCTTATGTTTCTCCTTTGTCAGGCACCAGGGATTGAGGAAGACATATATGGTCGTGAGAGAGCGCTTCACTTGGAAGGGCCTGAATGGAGATGTACTGAGGCATATAGAGGAGTGTTAAGCTTGCCAAAGGAATAAGGGAGAGTTTAGCCATCCATCAGGATTGTTACAACCTCTTCCCATCCTTGAGAGGAAATGGGAGAGCATCTCTATGGAATTCATTACTGGACTACCCCTAGTACAAGGGAAGGATTGTATTTTTGTAGTGGTCTATCAGTTGACCATGTTTGCACACTTCTTTTCCATACCAACACGATCTTCAACTTCACAGGTGGAAAAGTTGTTCTTCAAGGAGGTCTTTCATTTGCATGGACTCCCGAAGACCATAGTCAGTGACAGGGATAACCGATTAATGGGAGGATGCTAGCAGGATATCTTTAAATTAGTCATCACTGACCTCACCCTGAGCACCAGCTATCATCCACAGACCTATGTTCAAACAAAGAGGGTGAACAAGTGGTTAGAGGGTTGTCTCAGGAATTATGTGACAGGGCAGCAGAGGGCTTGGATTTGATGGTTGCACTTGGGAGAGTATTGTCACAAAACCACCTATCATATGTCGATTGGTATGGCTCCTTTCCGTGCTTTATATGGTTATGATGCTTTATCTTTTGCTGATATTGTTTTTGGAGACAACAGGGCCCCAAAGGCCAAGGATTGGATCTTGGAGAGCCAATATATCCTCAAGGCTCTTAAGGATAACTTACATGTAGCCCAGAACCAAGAGAATATGTATGACAATCAACATCGAGTAGAGAGAGATTTTGAGGAGGGTTACTTGGTCTACCTTCGATTGCATCCATACCAACAATCCACACTCAAGCAGAAGGGGGCAAAAAATCTACAACTAAGATTCTTTGGGCCATATAGAGTGAGCAGAAGAGTTGGATAGGTGGCTTACGAGTTGGAGCTACCACCAGTGAGCAAGATTCATAACATCTTTCATGTATCATGCCTCAAGAGGGTGTTGGGGAAACAGGTTACGACAATCATGGAGTTAACTCCGCTTAATGATGAGGGGCATTTGATCTTAGAGCCAGAAGCCATATTAGAAACAAGAGAGAGGAAGCTTAGGATCAGGATAATCAGAGAACATTTGGTGCAGTGGAAGAATCTATGGATGAGGATGCCACTTGGGAGGGAGAGCACATTTTGGAGCATCTAACATTAAAGTTGTTTGGGGACAAGCAACATTTGGGAGGGGAGAACTGTAATGTCCCTTCCTAAATAATTTTGGAACAAGATTTAATTTTGTATTATAGGGCCAATTTTGGAGTTAGCAGACCCCATTCGATGCTATTAAGAGATTAGACTATGAGAAGATGTTTTCTTTTTAAAGTTAAATTACACATGGAGGCCACCCTCACTATGGAATTATGCACTCCTTAGTTCGATTTGCATAGAGAGGGAGATACGTTTTTCATGGCATTGGTTAAGTGGGGCCCATGATGGAGGATGAAATGGAGGGAAAATTCTGCCATGAAAACTATATGAGGGAAGCTCTCTCTTCTCAAATCATTCATGAGTGTATATTAATTTCTCTTGGTTGCTCGAGCTGTTTAGCTAAGTCACTGGATGTTTAGCATGAGTTTTTTAGGTAGAGAGCTCATCCTTTCTTCGGGGGATTTTGAGTGCCACCCTAGGAAGGTTTCCTTCATTTCTTTTGGAGGATATTCTTGTTGTGGTTTCTAGCAATAGCATTTCCTTCCAAGTGATGCGTATTTCTAGAGGATGCAGGGAGAGAGGAAGTCGAGTTGTTTGTGGAGATGAATAGGATAGTCTTGCTGTGTTATTTTCCAGAGGAGAGGCTACGGAGGATTGCCAGCCTTTAGGGGAGTTTTGGGTTGAATGGGCTTCAGGTTTGGCAGTGTGATTTTCATACTTCTTGGGCCAACGCAAAGCTGTGTGTGGGAGCTCATCTGGTGGGGAGATGCGACCCTGTCTCAAGCACATAGAAGAGAATCTACCTCAAGCCCCTAATCCAAGTGGCTATAACAAGGAATGCCTCAAACCAATTGGGGTGGATGCCTTGTGTTATCCCTTGTTTATATCAATTTTTTTTAGTCAGCTCAGTTAGTCCTTTTGTTTAGCTAGGAATAGATGTTTTAGACATAAAAGCCTTCTTATGAGGCTTTCTCTATACTTGCCTAGGTCTAAGTTATTTTCTATTTTATATTGAAAGCAACTACGTCTATTTATGACTCATGGATTTAAAACTATGATATTTTTAAAAACATATTCCCCATTATTTTGTTAGTGGTATGAATTTTCCCAATAGCAAATTTGATAATTAAATCTTGAACTCTATATTTTTCTAATATAATAAAACGTTAACTTAAAAAATAAAAGCCCCACATTTTTTTTCAAAAACTTAACCAATCATCCTAGTTAAGCCAATTAAAACCCTAACCTCACTAATTATAATATAAAGGAACTAATTAATTTATATACATGTAAGTCCTATGTTTCTCTTACATTCTTTTGTCTACATATATTAGATATTATAACCGTTCCCATATATCAACATAGGATTTTGAATTCTCAAGATATATTTTTATAAACTAGATATGTGTTTAGCTATCAAATTTTAACTATAAATTAGCGAAAACCTAGCTAAATGGGTTTGTACACTTCTATTCGTAGTTATGGAATATACTAAGAAATTCTACCTTCCTTCCACTGCAAAAAAAATGCACACGGTTATTCTTAGATATGGAAAATATTAATAAAAATTCTTCTCCTCACTTATGGAATATATTAATAAAACTAGCTTCCATCCACTGCCGACCAAAAAAAAGACATTTGCACACACTTATGCCTCAACAATGAGCCTCCATTGTTTCTTCTCTGCGAAGTTTTATTCCACAAGTTTCTCCTTCGCGCTGTAGTTGTTCAAACGTCTTCCATGGGAAAATATATGATGCCAACTTCGTCAACTAAAATTCATCTGACAAATTTGACCGAATGATTATTGCAAGGACTTGCTGGATTGGAGGAATCAAAGGCATACTGTTGACATTGCTACTCACCCATCCACACAGTTGGTGAAGGATGGCCTTCTAATAGTTAGTGTAGACCGGTTACCAGTGTAACAGTTTAAAAACAGTCCAGTAGTTTCAGTTTCTCAGCTGTTAGAATTTTCTACTCCTCATCTTTGTTGGTTAAGATTTTTGTTTAATGAAATCTTAGAGTATTTTGAAAATTTAACGAATACTAGTAAACACAGTTTAAACCCCACACACAGCCATTGCACCGAAACTTGTAATTGGCATTTGGATAAAAAAAAAAAAATCTCAAAAATTCTGTATTCTAAGCGTCCACGTCAATAAACTCTCAACGCTACATGGTCATTCCCTAAATCTAGAGCCACAGCTGCAGCCAGATATTGCTTTCCGTTGGAACGATTTTTTTTTTCAATTATATTACAAACAACTTAACTCCCAAGCTCTGAGCTCACCAGTAACATTGATTTCAAAGTCAACTCAGATTGTACTTGCTCACCCATTTGTGTTGAAATTTGACACGAATTACTAAACTCACAAGCTCTGAGCTCCCCAGTAACATTGATTTCAAAGTCAACTCAGATTGTACGTGCTCACCCATTTGTATTGAAATTTGACAGAACTTTGTAAATATGTGTAAAATTGTATTGGTTAAGGTTCAGTTAAGTTTTATTCTGAAACAGCGGTTATGTAACGGAAGAGGTTCTTATAAAATTGATGAATGATTGGATTATTGTATCGTGGAGAATCATTTTTTATTAAATAAAGAATCAAATCTCTTGCCATGAACACACTGTCAAAATTTTACCATGTAAAATATTGTATTTATTTGTGTGGTTTTTTTTGGGTTTCCATCCAATTTTAGTTTCATTTCTTTCTTATCTAAGTTAACTGTTCAAATCAACATTTGGTATCAGAGCAATCTATTGAGTGAACAATGAGTTGAGAAATCTATCCCAGCATAATGGTGCTAGAAATGCGGAAAGCAATGTAGACAATCTTTTCTTAAAATTGAATGTTGCTGCTGTCCAGTGAAGAAGCCCGCTCTATTTTGTGAAAGAAGAGGAGCCGCCAGACGTGTAGGGCCCGCTGATCAGTCAACAAAATCAAGTGCCAGGCTGACGCAACAGTCTTTTTTTTGAAGGACACAAGTAAAAATGGTAGAGGAGGGGATTTCAGCTGTTCAGGCAGAAGGGATTTCCATTATTCAGGAAGAGGGTTGCCGCTGCGGAAGAGGAAGAGCCGACAGTTGTAGTGAAGGAGGAACAACTTTGTTGCTGGAAAGAAGCCAACCGCCATTGTTAGAGAGGGGGCTGCCAGCGAAGTTCCGTAAAGGAACAATGGAGTGGCGTAGAGGAGCAACTGTGCTTGACGACTCAGAACAACCGCAGAGGATTTATGTTGGAGGACGTAGAATTTTTTAAAAGCTGGGTATTTTTTGAAAAATATTTAAAAAAAAAAAAACTTTTCCAGAATTCATTGTTTTGGGTTTAGAAAACTAGTGAAATTTTTCCAGAAAAGAGTTTCATTAAATTGAAAAACTGAGGTTTTGTCCAAGAAACTGAAGTTTAAAAAAAATAAGAGGAATTTGTGAAATTTTCCCAAAAAAGGGTTTCATTGAAGAACAAAGGTTTTGTTGGTGAAATTGAAATTAAATTAAACAAAAGGGTTTTTCAGAAAACTTTTTTTTTCTGTAAATTTGAAGAAAGAAACACATTTTTTTTTAACAAAAATATTGAAAACCCTTGTTGGAAAAAGACATCAATTTTTTTTTCTTTCTTAATTGAAACACTCAAATCTTAGGAGGAAAAAATGGTCAAGATGACAAATGCAAAGTTCGAGGTGGAGAAATTCACAAGCAATAACAACTTTGCTCTATGAAAACTAAAAGTTAGGGATCTGCTGGTTCAACAAGAGTTGCACAAAGGGTGAATAAGAAACCTGCTAGCATGACAAATTCGATTGGGAGGACTTGGATGCTTGAGTTCTCAGTACCATCATGTTATGCGTGGCAAATAAAGTTCTCCTCAAGAGTACAACTGCAGGTTTATGGGAAAAGCCGGAAAAAATATATATAACAAAATCATTAACCAATAGAATTTATTTGAAATGACAATTGTATAACGTACAGATGAAGGAGGGTACAAAAGTTGCAAAACATTTAAATATTTTTAATACACTTATATGCCAATTATCAGATATGGAAGTTAAAATTCAGGAATAAAACAAAGTTATAAACTTCGTGTGTTATCTACCTGAGTCATGGGACCACTTCGTAACTTCAATAAGTTTTAGCATTGTTGATTCTTTGAAATTTGAATCAGTTGTGGGACCTCTTTTGTCTAAAGAATTACGAAGGAAATCCAGTATTGAAACTACTTCATTAGAAGCCATGATAGCGAGAGGATGGTCAAAGAAAGGAGGAAAAAAAACAAGGGGATATTACAAATCAAAATCAAAGGGAAATAAGTGTAAGACGAAATGTTGGCACTGCAATAAAATTGGACACCTCAAAAAAGACTGTTGGAAATGGAAAGAGTCTGATAACCCAAAGAAGCAAGCAAATCAAGTCGATTCAGGTATGATAGATGACGTTTCATCTGTTGAAAAATTATGTATGATATATGAAACTTTACTTGTATGTAATGTCTCTCAAGATTTTGAAAGTTCGCTGTTAGACTCTGGTGCTTCTCATTGCATGTGTCCACACAAAAATTGGTTTGCTTCATATGAAGTTGTAAATGGTAATTCTTTGTTTATGGGTAATAATGTATAATGTTAGACTGCTGGGATGGGAAATATCAGGATTAAAATGTATGATAACACATTTAGAACATTAACTAGTGTTAGACATGTACCTGAATTGAAGAAAAATTTGATTTTTTTGGGAGTGTTGGATTTGGATGGTTATAAGTTTACAGGTCAGAACAGGGCATTGAAAGTTTCAAAAGGCACCCTAGTTGTTATGAAAGCAGAAAAGGTCGGAAATCTTTACAAACTTAAAGGAAGTACTCAGGTCAGTGAAGCAATGATTGTATCAGAGAAAGAGGAAGAAGGCATTCCCTTATGGCATCAACGATTGGGTCACATGAGCGAGAAAGGTCTTCAGGTACTGATGAACTGTAAATTACTTCCTGATTTGAAATTCTTGAAGTTGGATTTCTGTAAACATTGTGTGTATGCAAAATAGTGTAAACAAATATTTAAAATTAGAAGTCATAATAGTAAAGAAATTTTGGACTATATTCATTCTGATATGTGGGGACCATCTCCTATTGTACCGTATGGAGGTACTTTATATTTCTTAACGTTTATTGATGATTTTTCCCGAAAATTTTGGGTCTTTATGTTAAAAAAGAAAGCTGATGTATTCAATGTTTTTAAACAATTTAAAGCAATGGTAGAAAAAAGAACAGGCAAATCAATTAAATGTTTAAGAACTGGCAATGGTGGTGAATTTACTTCTTTAGAATTTGAACAATACAGTAAGGATGAAGGAATTGTTAGACACAAAACTGTTGTTTATACTCCTAAGCAAAATGGTGTTGTCGAACGTATGAATCAAACTCTTATGGAAAGAGCTAGAAACATGATCAACAATGCTAACCTGCAAAAGGAGTTTTGGGCGGAAGCAATTTCCATTGCTTGTTATTTAGTTTAACAGATCTCCTTTAATAGAAATAAATTGTAAAATTCCTGAAGAAGTTTGGTCAGGTCAGTCTTGTGATTATTCACATTTAAGGATATTTGGTTGTGATGCTTATGCTCTTATTCCTAAAAATCAGCATTCAAAATTAGATCCAAAATCGAAATGCTATGTCTTTGTTGGGTATGACTACGCGGGGAAATGATACATGTTGTCAGATCCTACGTCACAGAAGATAGTCATTAGCAGAGATGTAACATTTGATGAATCTTCTCTTTTAAAATTAAATGTTGAAATAATTGAACAAGAACATGTATCACCAAATCAACAAATTCAGTTGGAGGCTAGACCTTTATTTGAAAATCAAAAGGAAGGAGAGACTTCTGTACGAAAAGGTGATGAAGATACAAAGGAAACTATTGAAGTTTCTGAACTAGTTTAGAAACCAGTCACTCTAAGAATGTCTACAAGGGAAAGAAAAACTCAAAAAGGTATGAAGATTTTGATTCATCTTTTTCTTTGATTACTGAAGATGGGGAACCTTCTTATTATCAGGAAAATGTAGATGATACGGATAGCAAAAAATGGAAAACGACTATGGAAGAAGAAATGGATTCCTTAGCCAAGAACAATACCTAAGATCTTGTAGAACTTCCTGAAGGGAGAAGTGTTGTTGGATGCAAATGAGTCTTCAAATTGAAATGGTAAGTTGATGGAAGTATCGAAAGTTATAATGCGAGGTTGGTAGCAAAAGGATATTCTCAGGTTGGAGGCATTGACTTTCATGAGATTTTTCACCAATTGTAAAACTTATTTCTATTTGTACTATGTTGCCACTGATTGCATTACTTAACCTTGAGTTAGGATAGTTAGATGTTAAAACAACTTTTCTACATGGTGATTCAGATGAAGAAATATATATGGAAGAACAAGAAGGTTTTGTATAACATCACAACAGAAGATTAGTTTGCAAGCTCAAGAAATCATTGTATGGGCTGAGGTAGTCTCCCAGGAAATGGTACAAGAAGTTTGACTCCTTCAAACTTTATTAGAAGTGAGCATGATCATTGTATATACTTCAAGAGTTTCAATAGCATATTCATTATCTTAGTTTTGTATGTTGACGATATGCTTATTTCAAGCAAAAGCATGAATGAGATCAACAAGTGAAAGGCTTAGCTCTCTAGGACGTTTGATATGAAGGATATTGGAGCAGCAAAACATATCTTAGGCATGGAGATACACAGAGATAAGAAAAATGGTAAGCTTTGGTTATCACAATGGAAGTATGTGGAAAGAGTACTTGAAAAGTTCGGTATGAACAATGTGAAACCTGTTAATGTTCCATTAGCTTCCCATTTCAAGCTTTCTTCGGTTCTGAGTTCTAGAACTGATGAAGAAAAGAAATATGTCTCATGTACCATATGAAAATGTTGTAGGAAACTCAATGTATGTGATGGTATCTACAAAACCTGAAATTTCACATGCAGTTGGAGTTGTCAGCAGGTTCATGGAAAATCCAGGTGAAGAACATTAGCGAGGAGTGAAATGGGTGCTTCAATATTTAAGAAGCACAAGTGATCATTGCATCATCTTTAATGGTAGTGGAGGATCACTTCGCAGATATGTGGATGTTGATTATCCAGATGATTTGGACAAAAGGAGATCTACTACAGGTTATGTTTTTACTTTTGTAGGTGGAGCAATTAGTTGGATGTCAAAGCTTCAAGAAACAGTCGCGTTATCCACTACTGAAGAAGAATATACATCTGCTTTAGATACCAATGAAGAAGCAATATGATTAAAGGGTCTACTTGATGAGATTGTAAGGACTCTAGAGAGAGTGAATGTACTCTGTGACAGTGAGAGTTCTATTCACTTGGCTATGAATCCAACTTATCACAGCAAGACCAAACACATTGATGTAAGCTATCATTTTATGAGACATGTGATCGATGGCAGAAAAGTAGCTTCAAGAATGTCCACACACGGGAGAATTGTGCAGACATACTCACAAAGCCAGTGACAGTGGGTAGGATGCGATGGTGTTTAGCTTCTCTTGGCTTGCAAAAGAGATTATGAATGGGCATGGGCAAGGGATTAGGAAAATTGTTGCCAAGATGGAGTTTGTTGAAATTTGACATCGAATTTCGTAAATGTGTGCAAAATTGTATTAGTTATTGTTCAGTTAAGTTTTATACTGAAACAACGGTTATGTAATGAAGGAGGCTCTTATAAAAATGATGTATTCCAGAACTATTGTATCATGGAGAACCATTCTTAATAAAATAAAGAATCTAATCCCTTGTCCTGTGGATGTTTCCTTGACATACTGTCAAGGTTTTACCACATAAAATATTGTGTTTATTTTGTTAGAAAATTATATATTACGGAGCAATGGAACACATAAAATATTGTAGAAATACAAACACAGAAAACACATAAAACAAGAGAGACACAGATATACGTGGTTCACCCAGTTTGGGCTACGTCCACCTTGAACAGCCAGTCCTTCCTTTATATTATCCAGCAAAATGAAGAGACACAACCTACAACAAATTGCTGTAATAATCCTCTGTTTTCGCTCACAGGTCTCAACCTTTCTGTTTCCGCTCACAACATCTAGAAACACCATCTTCACAGCCTCAAATCAATACCCCTCATAAAAAGAGAGGTTGCCTTCTAGAGAAAAACCTTAAACTAAACATAAGTTCTATAGCCGTCAAATCATCCGCCTAATGAACGGCCCAGATTGACTAGAAATTACTATACTTTTACAAGGCAAATTTACATCTGTTTTTAGCTTCGAGGGCGCTGCCCCCGAGCCCCCGTACCCCCTAGCCAGGGGGGATCGGTCCCCCGGGACCCCCACAGGGGGGACAAGTCGCCCCCACACCCCCCTGCGTGGAGGGGTGTACAAACTTCCTGGGGTATACATCCGGCTGAAACAAAGACCTCTGAACAATCATGCTCCACACAACAATCTCCCACTTGGAGAATGATTGTAGAAACTCCATCACTACATCATTTGCTGGACAATGACTCCTCTTTTGGACCTGGCTGTTTCTCATCTTCATCGTCATCCTTGAAGACTAATTGAAACTGAGCATGTTCTCAGTTTCTCCCTGGTTACAACTTTTTTTTAGCATATCTGCAAGATTCTGGCTAGTGTGTATCTTTTCCAGCTTCAACTGTCCATCTTCCAACACTGATCGTATGAAATGGTACTTGAGCTGTATGTGTTTAGTCCTGGAATGAAATGCTGAGTTCTTCAAAAGATGAATGGCACTTTGGCTATCACTGTATAAAGTGCCCTTATCATGATCCTTACCCAATTCACCCATAAACCTTTGTAACCAGATCATTTCTTTACTAGCCTCTGTAGCAGCAATATACTCTGCTTCTGTTGTTGAAAGTGCAACAACACTTTGGAT
>APFE030236382.1:103287-114737 GCA_000404065.3 Pinus taeda
ACACTGCTGACCCAGAAGAGGAAGATAGAACTACACGGGCTACACAAAATACCTAGGATGGAGGAGAAACTTGGATGAGACTGATGCCTTACGTTTAGCCTCCCAAGATCGAGAGCATCCTCGATACTCAGGTGGCCAAACAAACTTGATGGAAGGAGTATCTGCAATACTTGGTCAAGTGGAAGAACTTTCCTATTGAGGACAGTTCATGGCTTGATGCCATGTAGATTGAGCAGGTGGGTTCTTCAGTCGAGAAGCTCATGGACTAGAGTCATGATTTCTTTTTACCTCGGGAGCCTGATGCAGGAGCATCCAGCTAGGGCACCATGATCGGGTGTCGGTCTCCGCCAAGATGGAAGTTGACTTAACAAGTTGTTTTTTTTATGTTAGTTTGTCAAAGTAGGATGTAAGTTTTTGTTTTACTTTTAATTTCAATACTAGTTAATGGATGGTTTGGTCGGTTAGGGTCATTAGGTTGTCTCTCTTTAAACAATAGAGATTTAATAACTATTCTATCATTCTGGAAAAAAAAGCAAAGTGTATTCGATGTAAAATCTTTTCATAGAGTAGAACCGAATACAAGCATCGTTATGTAACTAAACAGAATTACAACTGACAAAAAGTAATTGCACAGTTCAAGTAACTGTGAACAAAGACTACAAATGTACATGAAAAATCCATTGAAAGGGTTCAACATTTCTTTGCATTCAAGAATAATAATAACAGAGCAGAAAATTCAATCCATCTTTGTATTCTACTATATTTTCGTTTTGCTTCCTAATTCACCGAACATCAGAATAGACAATACAATGCTCACAGACAAATTCATTTAATTCTTTTTCTTTTCTTGAAAGACAGTCCAGAAAGTGAGACAAAAATGCGAATGCCAGAACAAGGGTTTGTACTTCCATAGAAGAAAACAACATTGACTAAATAGGAGCGAACACAAACAAGTACCAGGATAAGTAAAGCACATACAGGCCATACAATAACCATTAACTTCGAAATCGACCACCAGGACAAATTATCAAGATGGCCATAGAATTTCCTGTTCGTGGAAAAGCATTACAAACACAATCGCAAATCAACAATTGAAGTTCGAAAGCATTGAATCTAGATTGAAAAGAATGACAGCCTAATCACAGCATTAAAACTCAGGTAAATCGAAACCAATATTCTTTCCTGAAAGTTTACTTTGAATTACAAAATGAAATGTATGAGAATATATAGCAGAGTTCCAAAATAATACATGGACAGTCACATAAGCCAACGGTCGACAAACCCTAGGTGAGGGTTTTGAGAAATGATTCCCATACATAGAAAGCTATAGCCAACAACCACCAGAATGTGAAAGCCTAAGACAACAAAACGGCCAGAACGTTGGCTACAATTGAGAGCCACATTGACTAAGCATCGATGGGAGACTAACCCTCATATTCACAAGCCTATTCTAAAGACAAGAAAAAGACTGAAGACTAATTACGTTGGCAGAGCCTACCAGGCAAAGACCGACGTGTTCGTTCCAAGTATAACCAACCGCAAACCCCAACACCTGCAGAGGATCCAACACACAGTTGTTAGCACAAATTGACAAAGGAAAATAAAAACATAGTGCATGAAAGAAAATATATGGAAGATACATTTACAATACCTGAAGGATTTGCAGTGAGAACAGAGAACAAGTCTTTAACCCACGAATTCCATACAACGGCTGAGACAAAGGAACGGCCACGTTAGAAACAGAGGAATGAAAGTGGGAAATTGAATCAAGGATATAGGAGGCTACTTGCATTGAAGCCGAAGACCAGAGAACAACACTGTTTCGAGACCTGAATGCATGCCAACCACTGAGTTTCGCAAACAAGACAACCTCATACTAGAACCCGAGCTCATGGAACAAAGACCGGTTGAGGCAATAGTAGAGAGGGCATGTTTGGTCAATTTAGTGTGTCCTAAATTGCTGCATTTATTTGTCAATCTGGGATTCGTAAGCTGACGAAGTGAGGAGCACTATATGTGCAAGATAACCTATCTCTTACTTTTTGTCGTTTTTTTTTTTTTTTTTTCATGTGTTATGGGGATTTTTATCTTGGTTGGTTTCCTAATGTGTGAAGAAAATTCTAAAAGATAAGTATGGATATAATTGTTCAAGGCAATGATGTCCTTTATATTGATTTCCCCAACTGCAGAAATATGCAATGACAAAATTAACTCCTAAAAAAAAAATGCAAATGTACCACTATTCTAATCAAACAAACAGTGAGCTATTGATCATGAAACCCAGTATCCTTGCTACTGTCTAAATACAAAAGAAAATTTACTCAAAGAAATCCAAAAATTGCAAACAAAGTAAAGCTAGAATCAAATTACATCAGTTCATCCTCTGACCCCTCGCCATTAGTCTCGCTATGGATTTTGGAGGTAATCATAAACAACTTGAGAAATCTGATATCTAATTTGCAGGAAAATAAACTAATATCAAATTACACACTCATACTTCAATCCCTCGTCAGTAGTCCCGCTATGGCTTTCGGAGGTAACTGAAAATGACATGAGCAATTCAATAACTAACTTGCAAAACAATAAACTAATATCAAACTACACATTTCATACTTCAATCCCTCAGGAGGTAACTGATAATGACATGAGTAATTTAATATCTAATCTAACTAATAAAGCAAATATACAAAACTGAAATAAATAAAACAGTGTTGGGATTGAAAACTAAGGAAAATAAATCAGCAGAAGGACAAGAATAATTCCATGTCATTAGTCATTGTGAAAGCTATGTGCAAATGCCTGGGCTACCTAATTTGGAACAAAGACACTGATCAGTTAACAACAGTATAAATCATGAACATTTATGGATAGAAGTAAAACGTGAAGACCATAAGCAATGCAATATATATACATGAATGATTATGGCATAAGGAACATAAGGAAATAAAGCATGAAACCATACAGCAATAAATGAAACCTAGGCTTGTGCAGGGGCCCTTTGCACAGTCCTCGGGAAACAACTATTAACCACGAATTGAGCTTATAAACAGAGTCTTCTCATGTATTCAAAATGCAGTCATAACACAGAAATAAAGTCACGACACAGTGGGCTTGTTAACTGTCAAAAATTATATTACAAGGACTAGCTAATATGCGTATGAGAACACATTATTTATAACAGAGGATGTGATAACTAATTTCCTACAATCTGCGCTGATAAAAGACACGTGAACAACCACGTCCAGGAATCTAGCGTTATGGCTGCCGTGAAGATTAAATCTTTGGAGGGTGGCTGTTGGATTCGACTCATGGAGTAGTCCACAGGTGTTTATATGTCTCCTGATATTGAGGAACGACCACACAAATCTTCACGTGGTGAAAAACAGAGTTTTATCACCATAGGACTCTTAGGTTGACCACCGCTTTGCCCCCTGTTGACTATGGCCTCTTTTGATGAATTCGACTGAGCCAATAGGACTCGATCTATGTCCACGTTGTTTTCAACTTGCCCATGTGGCTCAATTCACCTGAAGACACCTACAATATAGACTTTGACAAAACAGTTGTAGAAAGTTAGGCTGGCTGCAAAAAGTGACAAGATTCCACAGCTCATAAACAAAAATCTAATTCAAATAACAACACAAACACATAATCAAGAAACCACTTTAAATGCTCTTTTTTAGCTAATATGCAATGATACTGATGACTTAGGAGGTTCAGATGAATGGAAAGAAG
The DNA here is from genome assembly GCA_000404065.3 of Pinus taeda. Lineage (NCBI taxonomy): Eukaryota > Viridiplantae > Streptophyta > Pinopsida > Pinales > Pinaceae > Pinus > Pinus taeda. The sequence goes on from APFE030236382.1 coordinate 107,023, forward strand.
CTAGAAAAAGGTGTAGGAAAGGTGCAAGTTTGGGACTCAACATACCCCCACTGTGAAGGTGTTGCATGTCCTCATGCAACCAAAATTTTGACTATCCTCCCTTCAAATCATATGTTCTGAAGCTTCTGCCAGTACATCTAGCCCTCTTCCTCTCTTTCTTGGTGTTGCTAACATCCTGGGCTTCTTCATCAAGCATCTGAATTTAAGACTAATCAGTGCTCTACTTATATTTTTGCACTTTTTCTTCAAATTCTTGTTCTTTTTCTGCCAGAGTCCAAGGTGTAGCATGGTATTATCATGGGTGATCTTGTCTAATTTTCTCTGCTCCTTGAGTGCTTCATTTTCATTTTTAATATGTCTATTTAAAACCTCCAACTCAAAGACTTCTTGTTTCAACAATTGGACTAGAGCTTCTTGTGCTATGTGAGGCTGAGTGGATGAAGTGTTGGGAGTCATTGTTGTCCTTTCTAAGGATTCTATTTAGTCATACACCTCTTGCTGTCTTGGATCTATTTCGGGTGTCGTTTTCCTTGGGCTATCCCCAGAATGCTGTGGAAGAGAATTGACTTCAAAATCTAGCCGAAAGGGACTCATGTCAACATCTGGAGGGCTAGTTTCAATGTTTGCTTGAGAATGAGGTGGACTATGACTAGCTAGAGTTTGTTCAGATGTTCCTCCTCCCAAATCAATAAAATGGGGTCCTTTCGTTTGTGCTTTTCTCCATTTTCCCTTAAGCCTGCTGCTTCTTCTTACATACTGTGGACTACTGTCTTCTTCCTTTTGTTTTTCTTTTCCTTTCTGTTTGGCCATAGCTAACTAATCCTGTAGGTGAACTAGTCTCTCAAACAATATTTGATGGTCTTCTTCTGAGGAAGGGGTTTGATGCACAGCCTCAATGCTTCTTTTCTCTTTTGATTTTGTTGGATTTTTACCTTCGGTCTTTCCCTTCCTCCTTCTAGACAATCTTTCTTCTCTACTAGTTCTTTCAACTGTGTTAGTAGGAGTGCTTTGAGTTTTATCACCTGTTCTCTTTCTTCTACTTCTTTTTGATGTAATGCCTTCAGGGGTTTCTTGGGGTTCTTCAAAGAAATTTCTAATTAAAAATTGCTCCCAGGTGTCCCTTTTCTCTTTTAATTGTTTTTCTATCAAGATTTTCACAAGACCACGGTGATACAAATGTGGTTCTATGTCCCCCAGATGCTTTTGGACGGTCACAGACATCTTTTTCAAACTGTTTAGTAAAAATTATGGTAGATTGAGGGTCTGGTTGTCTAGGAAATTCATCAACAGTCATGTATGGTACATGTACATTGCTCCAAAACGTCCCTCATAGGAGATAAAATTTTGAACGACCAACAGTAAACTAACCCACTCTTCTTTTAAAGCATGAACATGAATTCCCTTTTTGAAAATAGTGACATCCATACCGGGTTACGTAGAATCACTCTCCAAGCTTCATCGCCAATGACTTTGTTCTTAAACCAGCGTTCACCTTCTTAGGGAAGTTCTGTGGCAGCTGCTATGGATGCTTCAGTTACTGTGAACTTTAGGTCTCCAATTTCCACCTTTAATATGTCAAAAGACCTTGCAAAAGCTTTTGTAACCTCCTTATGGTAGCCTTTAAACTTTTGAATAAACCGCAGCCATTTTGCCTTATTCAGTATGTCCTTCACTTGCGGGTATCCTTCCACAAATTTGGGTCCCTCTGGTTCTACCCTCAACAGCCGACCCATATTTTCTCCTGTTCTTTAAAACTCGTCTTTGTGAGGAGGGTTTAGCAGAGGTAAGACGGTTGAATTAGTGGAAATGAACAGGGTTTATGAAGGAGACCAGTGACTGTAAGCGAATATCAGAGAATAGGTACATGGAATGAAGCGGAACAGAGAGCAGAATGGGTTGAAGTCTTATGTGAGCACCGTGGAAATGCAGCCGTGAGGTCAATAGAACAGTAGGGGAAGTAAAGTGCATCCGGAAGTATTTAAAATTGGGTGGCTGTAGAGTAGATGCAAGCACGTTTATGAAACGGCTGCGGATTTTGTGCAACTGAGAGAAGCTGTAGTCAAATCAACCACGTTCCATAATTACAGGTGGAATATCAAAAGATAGCCGAACACGAGTGAAGACCAGAGGCTTGATTATGAGGCTGTTTAGAAATGAATGCAAGGACTGTGGGAAATCGTATAGAGATCGTGGAACGGTTATGAGCTATCAACGCAATCATTGCATATTATGGAGCTATGGTTTAAGAACTATGCAAAAATGTGTTTGAATGCCATTTAAAATAAATTTTTGCTCATACCTTGGAATGTTTTCCATTTTGCATTAGTCTTCAATTAGTTGCTCCTCTTTGATACTTTTGAATACCTCATGTCTTCATAATATGTCTTCATACCTGCATTTGATTTCATGATTGTTGAACTAACATCTGACTGTAAATTTTTGAAAAACAAAGTGGTGGCTACAGAAACACAACTGGCTGCGGAATCAGTGAGCAGCTGTGGAAACTGACTCTAGCTGCGGAAACTGGTCCAACAATCTTATAACTGAATGAGATGTATAAACGATAACTGAATGGATGAAAATGGTCATAAAAACTTTTATTGATGGAATGAAATGAATGAAATGGAGTTGAAATGAAGTGGCGTGGAATGGAAATGAGATGGAGTGGAATGGAAATGAAATGGAATGGAATAAGAAAATGAGAAAGAGAGAGATTTTTTGTGGAAAACATAGGGTGTCAGGAGTTCCTGATTTTCACCCTGTGTTTTCTGTATAAGATTGCCAATCAATGATTGGTTTTCAGGCTTATACATTTTTTTTTTTGAAAAGAAAAGAACAAAGGATAGGTTGGTGGAGAAGAAGGATTCTTCTTCACCAGCCTTATTGCATAATTATCTTGAAACATCTTGACAAATTCTTCTTTTGAGAGTGGCTTATGATAGATCTTTAATCTATGGCCATTCAAAATAAGAGGAGTTTGTGTTATGAAACCAGCTCAAGAAAAGATAGAAAAGATAGATCAACGCCTTAGAATTCAGCCTCTTCGAGGGGGGCAACCTCCTTTACATTACATAAATGAACAATTCTTGGATGATACAAATGACAAAACCTCCTTTCTATATATAGGAGTCTAAGGAGTCACAATATAACCCAGCCGACCTAACAATAATAATATAAAGCCACAAAAATAACAATAGAGGGATTTGATGGGGCACATTAATAACAATATGGTGGTAATAGGGGCACAACAATATTAATAAGGGGTACAACTACCATAGTAATGGGGTAATCACTAATATTATAGGGACCCAACAGTTTGAGATTCATCAATGGTCTTGATTCTTACCACTCCATTACTAAAGACTTTGTCAATCTCATATGGCCCAAGCCAATGAGTCTGAAATTTGCCTTTAAAGTCTTTAAACTTAGAATCAAATAGCAATGCCCAATCTCCTTATTGAAACTTTCCCTCTTTGATATATTTGTCATGCCACTTGGCTCTTTGATATTGAACTAGATCAGTTCTTAGGATTGCTTCTTGTCTGATCTCATCTAGCTCATTCAACTGCTCCATTCTATGCTTTTGGGCTTCTGATAGATCCATCCCCAACTAAACTGCCATCTTGAAGGTTTTGACTTGGAACTCGATGGGGAGCAGGACTTCTTTCCCGTAAACAAGTTCATAGGGAGAATGTCCTGTTGTATTTCTCCATGTAGTTTTGTAGGCCCACAAGGCTTCAGGAATACTTTCTGCCCAATCTATTCTATGTAGATGAACAATTTTGATGATGATACTTTCAAGAAATTTGTTTGTAGACTCCACTTGACCATTTTCTTGCGGATGGTAAGGAGTAGATCTTCTGTGTTTTATTTTGTATTCTTCCATCAGCTTCTCCATCAGGTTGGATGTGAATTGGATTCCCTGATCTGTCACAATTTCTCTTGGAACACCAAAGCGAGTAAAATTATCCTCATAAAGAAAATTAACAACTAAATTTTCAGTAGTAGAAACTAACGCTTTGGCTTCTACCCATTTGGTGACATAAGTAGTACATACCAATATATACTTCTTTTGCTTAGATGGTGGATTAATAGGTACAATGAAATCTAAAGCCCATTTTTCAAAGGGTTTGATAAGTACCTGTGGTTGCAATGGCATTTCATTTGAAAGGGTAGGTCTCCCTACTCTTTGGCAGCTGTCGCACCTTTTGACATATTGTTTTTCATCTTTAAAAAGGGAAGGCCAAAAATATCCCAAAGAGAGAATTTTATAGGTTGTCCTTTTGTCAGCAAAGTGTCTGCTGCATGGTTCATCATGACATGCTTTAAGAATATCTGGCATTTCATCCTCCCTAACACATCTTCTGATCACAAGATCTGGCCCTGTTTTAAACAATTCATTAGAAATCCATGAATATTTCGAACTCTCCTGAATAATTTTTCTTCTCTCACTTGGAAATAAATGTGGAGGCAGTTTCCCTGTAACCAAATAATTAGCAATATCTACATACCAAAGGGTCTTAGTAGTTACTGCAAACAAATATTCATCAGGAAACTTATCCTCTACAGGAGAATCTTCTTTAGTATTCTGAATTCTAAACAAGAAATCAGCTACTGTATTTTGTTTTCTTGGTCTATCCAACACAGTAATATTGAATTCCTACAAAAGTAGGAGCCATCTTATCACTCTGCCATGAGTAACATGTTTTTTCATTAAATATCTAATCGCAGAATGATCAGTATGAATAAAAGTTTCATATCCTATTATATAATGTCTAAACTTATTGATTGCATGAACAACAGCTAAGAACTCTTTTTCAGTCACAGTATAATTCAACTCAATGGGAGTTAAATTTTTACTGATATAGTAAATGGCATAAGGAACTAAATCCTTCTGACCCAACACAGCTCCTAGAGCTGTATCTGAAGCATCTGTAGAAGTACGGAAAGGGAGTTTCCAATTTGGTCCTCTCAAGATAGGTGCTTCAGATATTCTTGTTTTCAAAGTTTCAACGGTTGTTTGACAATTAGGATCCCATTTGAATTCATAGTCTTTTGTAAGCAGTTTGAAGAGAAGAGATGCTATTTTAGTGAAATTTTCTATAAATCTTCTATAATATCCAGTAAATCCTAGAAAACTTCTAACATCTCTTTGACAACTTGGAATAGGCAACTTGGAGATGACTTCAACTTTTTATCTATCAACCTTAATCCCATCTCCTGAAATATGATACCCCAAAACAATACCTTCAGTAAACATCATAAAGCATTTTTCATGGCTTAATGAAAGGTTTGTTTCTTTACATCTTACAAGTACTTTTTCCAAATTTTCTAATGCCTCCTCAAATGAATTACCATAAACTGTAAAATCATCCATATAAACTTCTACACAATCATGGATTAGATCAGAAAAAATTCCTTAGTACTGCTCTTTGGAATGTTGCGGGTGCATTACATAACCCAAAAGGAAGCACTTGATAGGCAAACGTTCCCCATGGAAAGGTAAATGTTGTCTTGTCTTGATCTTCAAGTGCCACCTAAATTTGATTATAGCCACTAAAACCATCCAAAAATGAAAAGTACTTTTTGCCTGCTAATGTATCTAATACTTGATCGATAAAAGGCAAAGGAAAGTGATCCTTCAATGTTGCTTTATTCAATTCCTTGTAATCAATGCATACCCTCCATTAACCATTCTTTTTAGGTACTATAACCAAAGGATAAACCCATCGGCTATCTGAAATTGGATAAATGAAGTTTACATTGAGTAGTTTTTGGAGCTCTTCTTTCACTATCTCCCTAAGATTTGGATTCATCCTTCTTTGACGTTGTCTAATTGGTCTACTGTTTTCCTCAATGTATATGTGATGGATGCAAGTCTTAGGATCAATACCTTTCATATCAGTATACTCCCATGCAAATGCAGTAGAATGTTTTTGCAAGATTTTGGTTAGTTTTTCCTGTTGTGACTTTTCCAAATTTTTGTTGATATTCAATGTTTTACCTAGAAAAATATCTATGGCGGAACTACCGAACTCTTCCATAGAGTAAAGAGACATTTGTCTTGATGATAAATATTCAATGTCAGATTCGAACTGAAATTGTGTGGGGTCATATTCTGAAGATGTCTCAAAATTTTCTAATGTGTTAGGAATTTGACTATCCTCACTGATTTCAGAAATGGTAAAGACAAGTTGTATAGTGTCCTCATCATCAACCCATTCATTGTCTCATACTTCTGTGATTGCTTTTGCTGGAGGATACAAATTAAATTTCTTTGTCGAATTACCATTAGAAATGTACATATCTCCAGATCTACAACTAATGAAAGCATCAGCTGTGACTAGCCAAGGTCTTCCTAAGATAAGTGGGTACCCTCCTAGATTACTCTTGGGAGTCAAAATTATAAAATCTACTGGATATTCCCAAGAATCTAAGGATACTGAAATATCTTCTAATACACCATCTGGTTTGATAATTGATCGATCTGCAAGTTGCAGTAAAGCAGGTGCAAAAAGAAGATTAGGAAGTTTTAGTTGTTCCATAGTCTGTCTACTCATAATGTTGATAGTATCCCCTAAGTCAATCAATGTGTTTGGAATTTCTATCCCATTCATATGTGTCTTGAAAATTGGACTACCTAGATCTACATACTTCTGCATGGTAGTTTTTCCCATCATGATATCTGAAATTTTTCCTACCAGGTGGATTCTTCTTGTATTTCTTGGTTTCCTTCCTGGTCTTTTGAGACTCAACTCCTTTATTGTTTTTGTTAGAATAGGAATCTCTCTAATGTCTTGTAGCAAGAGAATCTTGATACAAACATTCTATAATTCATCTAGAAAATCATAGTTAGGCAACAAGATTTGTTTTTCCACCCCTTTATCAATTTGTAATCTTTCAGGGAAAGGAGGTGTGGATGAAGATGTAGGTTGCTCAACTATAGTTGTGGTGGTTAACTTTTCTTTCTCTTTTTGAATGTTTGAGTTTTTAGAGATGCTTCATCAGAACCGTTATTGACTTTAAGGGAGTCCTCCTTAGATGTATCTTGCTCTTGGACATCTATAGAAGGTTTTATAAAACTCTACCGGACCTGAGTTGTACATCATTGAGAGGAACAATCATATAGGTAGGAAATTGTTGTCCTTCTATCATGTAAGTATTCTCAGGATTTTTATTGTTAGGATTTGGCAATGGATGAGATGGAAGTTGATTTGTCTTTTGCTGGAATGGAAGCATGAGTTGAGGGTTTGGATTTTGTTGAGAAGGTTGTTGTTGTTTTGGAAATGGCAATGAAAGTTGTGGGTTTTTATTTGGGAATTGTGGAGCTTGTTGATTCTGAAAAGATGGAGGATATTGATCAAATTGAGCAAATATCCCATAAGGATTTTGCATACCTTGTACCCATGACTGATATGGATTTTGAGGTTGGGGCCAAGGTTGTTGCCAAGGATTCCAATTTGGTGGGGGTTGAAAATTCATAGGGTTGTTAAATCCTTGAGTTTGTTTCCCCTGCCAAGGTCTTCTTGCAACAAAAAAGAGAGATTCTACTGAATTTGGATCTTCTTGAAAGACAACTTTGAGTCCAGGAATTGAACGACAATCCTTAGTCTCATGATTCTTTGAGCAAATCATACATGTTTCTACAACTTTTGCATCCAAGGGGCATTCCCTTAGAGCATGTTTCTTCCTACATTTCGGACAAAAGATGGCTA
>APFE030236391.1:0-23880 GCA_000404065.3 Pinus taeda
AAAGACCCAAGAAATTTCACTAGGGTTAGATGTTTGCTGAACTGTTCTCCCTTGGACCCCATTCAGAAAATCCAAATCTAGAAAGTCCAAGAAATATGGAAAGTATCGCCCAAAAAGAGTAGCAAATCCAAAAAATCCATTCAAGAAATATAGATATTTGAAAAAGAGAAGAAATCCCAAAAGAGATAATGCTTGCTTTGTATGTAAGCAAGAAGGCCACTATGCAAGAAAATGCCCCAAGAATGCACCCTCAAAATTAAAAGCATGTGTAGATATTGAAGATTTTGTAGATAATTGGTCTATTGTAGATTCACAAGATGAAGTGTCTGATGTATATATTTTAACTGATGCTTCCTTGTCCGAAAATGAAGAAGAGTTTGATTTAAGTCAAAAAATGAACATTTGTGACAACTGTTCAGACTTTGAATTCTTAGAAGAAAATCATTACAGCGACGAAGAAAGTTCAGAAGAAGATATAGAAGAAACTTATGATATATCTTCAGAAGATGTATCTATAGAAGAAGATTCCTCCTCAAATTCTTCCCAACCAGAACAAAATTCCACTTCCGTTTTAGATTCACTGCAGCCACGACCCATTGTGAATTCTTTCTGTCCATATCCAAAAAATGTAGCATCCTCTTCCTTTTCAATGTCAAAAAGAGCAGTAGTTCCTCCAGAAGAAAATGCTTTCTTAAAAAAGATCGTCAAATCAAACAATCTATTGTATATCCCAGTAGAAGTCCAAGTCAGAAATGAATGGATTGGAGTAGATGCTTTTATTGACACAGGAGGATCCAATAATCTGGCTCGCCCATCCCTCTTTAAAGGTCTCTGGAAACCACTTCAGAATATTCTTGTCTCAGAAACCATTGGTGGTTTAGTAAATTTAACACATTATGTCGACAATGTTTCTATGAGATTAGGTGGGAGTATCATAAAAATATCGGCAATTCAGCACTATGATAACTCTGCTAGCCTGTTTCTTGGTATGCCTTTCATTAACTCAGTTTTGCCTGTCACTATAAGCAGTGATAAAATCATTTGCAATATCAACAAGAAAGCAATTGTAGTGCCAAGGTTAACCCTCACCGATTCTGAAGCTAGAAAGCAAAATCGTCAGAAAAAGGTTGGTCAACAGAAGTCTCAAAAAACTTCACATGATTGGCAAGAAGTATTGCAAATTTATGAGTAGAATAACCAGCCTAAACAAAAAGCTTTCAGAAACCCTGATTGGTCAAAAGATCAATTAAAAATGTTTGAAAAATTATTAACTTGTTGTTCAGAAAATCCCAAAGAATTCTGGGACATAGAGAGTCCAATGCAGGAAATTATCACAATGCATGATAATGGAGTCACGGGTAAACTGATACCATGTACCCCCAAGGATGAACAAGAAATCTAGAATCAAATAGAAGAACTATTGAAGCTAAAGATTATTGAGCCATTTGAGTCTCATTATTCTTGTTCAGCTTTTTTAGTTAGAAATCATTCAGAGATCATGAGGGGTAAAGATAGAATGGTCATAAACTATAAACCGTTAAATGCAATAACTAAAGGTTTTCAATATCCTTTGCCCAAACAAGAGGTCATCATGCAAAAAATCCAGAAAAGTAAAATGTTCAGCAAATTTGACATGAAATTAGGCTATTATCAAATTCAAATTGCTCCTGAAGATCGTCACAAGACTGCATTTACTTGTCCCGCAGGTTTTTATCAATGGCGTGTAGTACCTTTTGGCTTAAAAAACGCTCCAGCATTTTTTCAAAGAAGAATGGACTACATCTTTGGTAAATATAATTTCATTATTGTATATATTGATGATATTTTAGTACACAGTCCTGATCTAGAAACCCATTTGAAACATCTGGAAATTTTCTTTGAAGAAGCAAAGAAGCATGGGTTGGTTCTTTCAGAAAAGAAAATGGTGCTCTTTCAAGAAAATATAGATTTTCTTGGAATTCATATCAAAGACGGGAAAATAAATATGCAACCTCATGTCCTATCAAAGTTATCTGATTTCCCGGACCAGTTGACTGATACTAAAATGATCCAGCGTTTCATTGGTATCCTTAATTATGTCAGTAGATATATTCCTAATCTTTCTGAGAAAACAGAACCAATTCGTGCTTGTCAGAATTTTGCTTGGTCTTCTAAAGCCACTCAAGCTGTTCGACAGCTTAAAGAAGAATGTAAGCATCTTCCTGCTCTAAAACCTCCAGGGAATGGTTTTATGATCCTACAAACCGATGCGTCTGATAATTTTTGGGCAATAGTTTTGATAGAAAGAATATCAGTTGGTACAGAACAAGAAGAAGTTTTATGTGGATATGCATCAGGAGAGTTTCAGACTCATCAGAAGAATTATTTCCCTGCAGAAAAAGAAACTTTGGCTATCTTTAACGGAATCCAGAAGTTTGAAATTTATTTGGCTCCTGTCAAGTTTTTGATTAGAACTGACTCAATGAATTTCAAATATTTTCTCAATGCCAAAATTTCTAAACAACTTGCAAGAGGACGATTATTAGCTTGGCAAATGTGGTTTGCTATGTATGACTTTGATGTTGAATGGGTGCCAGGTAACTCTAATATGCTTGTAGACTCGCTCACCAGGGAGATGAATAAAGCTCACGGACTACAAGGAAGAACTGGAATCTTTTATCTTCATGAAGAAGATTCATTTTTAACGTTTGTAATTAGATGGTGTATACTCCAGCAGATTGCCAGTGACATATCCGAAGAAATCAAGAAAGTTGTTGGTATGAGACTCCAAAGAAACCAATGGATCCAGAACTGCCAAGCATGGTAGGCAAAAAATGTTGGGATATTCCTAGGGTTAGATGAAGACTTAATAAAATTCTTTGCTCTTCCAAACATGAAAGTTAAGGTTTATTTTAAAACCCTAGATGACTACTGGACTAAGGAGTATACAGAAAAATCCATAAAAATTTTGAAAACTTTAAATTACTACCAAATCATTGGAGTAATTGACTTTGCCCTCTCGGTTTATACTTCCGCTAAGATGCTTGATTTAGAAGAAATCAATATGACTGAGGGTATTCAAAGATTTCTCGTTTCTCTTCGAATTCCTGACCTATTTGATGAATTAGAAGCAGCTTTTCTACAAAGACCAGATGAAAATTATTCTGCTACTGATTCTTTCCCACAGTATGAATTGTTTTAGCCTTTTGCAGATTGGGAGATAAGAAATGGAAAATGTCAAAAGAAAATTGTGATAAGATCATCACAATGCATTGAAAGAACTTTGCAATACATGAGGACATTTTCAGCACCGTGGGATCATCACAGTTTAGAATTTCGAAACCCAATAGAACCAAATCCATTTGCACAAATGTTTTTTTCAACGATAATAAACGAACCTCAGATTGTGAACAATCCAGATGAAATCAGAAGGATCACTAGTTGGCTTAAAGAATATGCCAAATTGACTTTGCAGGAAAAATTGTCTATGATCAGAACATTAGATAAGATGCAAGGAACAAAGGCCACTTTTGATCTCTAGATAAATCAGAAGAATTTGGTTACATTAATAATTTTGCACGGCAATTGGAACGAAGATGTAGCATATTTGATTAATTTGCTATTATCTAATCATGTTTGTTCTTCAATAGTTTTCACAAAAGGATGGTAGCAACAGAATGACATTAGCCAGTATTGCAGGATTTGGGTGAGATATTGTATTGAAAGATTAGTGAGTATGTTTCAAATCTTCAAATGGGAGTTGCTCGACGGAGTAGAATTATCAGTTCAAAATCTGCTCGATTTCCGGTCGAGAAAATCAGATCCTTTTCTTGGGATTGAGATAGATCCTATGGCCTACATCAACAGGTGGAAGGTAAAAGACACTGAGTATCTGTTCCCCCATAAGAATCTTTATGTCACAACAGATACAATAAAATTCGATACAGGACAATCATCAAGAGCTCCACTAAAAAATGAATCTACTTTAACCATGGCCAGCAATAAAGGAAAGGAGAAAGTTGAAGATTCCATCGAGAAGGACACCCTATTTTTCGACACGTATGAAGATGCCCAAATCAATAATATTGATTGGGAACAAAGGTATCTCGATATTTTGGAACAACAGTACTATGAAAACAAATCCTCATCAGAATTTGATCCGGGATCTGACATCGAGAGCGACAGAAGTCCGACATGGTAGTACTATTACTGTTTGTAATGCGCATGCTTTTGTTAGTGTGTTTTCTTTATTGAATTATTATTGTACTCGAGAACTGTTGGGTAGACACCGTCCAGACTAAGTAATGTTGGACAAGGACCCCCAAGATTCTCTATGTTTTGTCTTTTGATTAGTTATTTTTGTTATATATAGAAGTAAGTGAGGTAGAGAAGGCATCGAAGGCATTGTGTGTGTGCCTGAAGAGCTTTCTGAGTGTGTGTGTGTATCCAGAGGTTAGAGACTTTGGCTCTACTCTATTGCTTAACTTGGTATGTACATTTTTATGCTTGATTAATATTGAAGCCTGCTGGGCCGCCAGACTGAGGTCTGTTCTTTTAAGATCGTCATTTTAGAAGACTGTAAAGCGGGTTGAGAGAGAGCTGGTGTCGCTCGTGGAGTCCTCGTATGTCTTGCGGATGAGTTGAAGAATAGGTTCAACACACCTCTTCAGTTGTCAAGTAAGTACTGAGTCCATCATCTAAATACTTATGCATGCATTTCATCCTTCAACTTTCACTTAAGCACACTGTACTTTCAAAGCTAAAATGAAATATAATGTTGCAGCAACAAAGCGAGTCTCCTACTCAACTTCTCCATTCACCTTCTTGGTAAAATCCTTTATCTGCACATCAGCATCTACATGTGAATCATCCTGAGACACACTAGTCATGGAATCTTCCTTTCCATTTCTGCCATCTTCTCTTTCCACTTTCTTCAGCTTTTGTGGAAGCATTGTTGGATTCAGATTCCAACACTTTTTAGCAAGATGCCCTTGCTTATGGAAGTAATTGCGCTGCATGTGCATCCTCTTTATAGCATGCTTTGCCTTGTCCAATGGACCTTTGGTTTCTTACTTCCTTTCCTTCAAAAGTTTCTTGTATGTGGTCATTCTCTTCCAACATCTAGAAAAATTATGGCTATCCAAACCACAAAAGGAACAAGCAATTCTTTTCCCATCTCTATGTGGAAATTTATCATGCTTTGCAAAATCAAAAGGAAGATGATTAGAACCAGATTTATACCTTTCTCTTTCACCTTTATTACCTTCATGAGGAGGTGAATCAGATGAAGAAGTAGCTCCCTTTGGAACACCATCAATCTCTTCAAGGCTGTTAGAGTCTCCCCAACTCTCTGGTTCAAGTGTGTGCTTTTGAACACCTGCATCTTGCAAATGATGTTTCAAGCTATTGCATTCCTCCTTAATACAATCTTCACACTCTACAATGCAACTCCTTCTTGGAGTTGTTTTAATGGCCTTCATGGTAGCGTTGGAACTTTATCCATAAGCTTGTCCATAGCCAAGAACCAAATACTTAGGCATTTCCTCAACCATTATTGGTTCAACAATACCTTGTGCATGCTTACCCAAGCCTCTTCCTTCATAGCCCATCTTGGACATTAGCTTGGAACCTATATCTCTAGTATGTTTTTCAAAATAACCAATATAAGCATTCTTATAGGAAATTGAAGGCAAACTAGAGTTATTTACCTCTTCTTCAAGCCGATACTTGACCAAGGCTTCTTGTGCAATAAAGAGCTGTGCGTCCAACTCATGCATCCTTTCCAGGTTCATATTTGCAATATGAAGTTGCCTCTCCATTTCCTGCAATTTGTCAGAAAGTAGCTGCTTCTCTTCCTCCACGAAATTCAACTGCTTTCTAAGTATGCTGCTCTTCCTTTCATCCTCATACATTTCTCTCGCCATATCCATCATGGTGGTAAAATATTCCTTCATGTCCTCATCAAAGAGTCTTGTGAAGAAAGAAGAATTTGAGGACTCACTTGTAGAAGTTGTCATTATGCCAATGAACAAAAGAACTTCTAACAAGATTAATAAAGAGCTTATTCAGCAACCTTTTGCAACAAACCTCTTGTGCTTCAACGATTTCTTTGAGGTCCTTTGGGATAAGAAGAATGCCTTCAGCCCTTCTTCCTTCTTGTCCTTCCTGGACTGAGCTATCAATAGATTTACCTTCACCTCTACAAACTCAGAAAATAGTCAGTTTGCAAAAAACATACAATCAATCAGATAATCAATCCTTGACTGCCCAAACACCTTCCGGACAAGCAATCTTTGCTCTATCAATCAAGCATTCTGATATAACCTTCTTTGAAGGTGTGGTTAATCAATCTCAAGCTTCGATACCACCTGATTTGAAAATGGGGCATTAGGCTTCTTGTCTAACTTACAGGAACCTCTCCCACTTCCAAAGCTTAAATATTCCCAAGTCTTTATGACTAACCAATGTAGAATTAAATATGCACTTGACAATATAGGTGTATGCTTATGTCTGGTTTAGAACTGTTTATGTGCTTTAAGTTAATGTGCTTCAGCTGATATATAAATACATATAATAGTAAATAATGCAGTAATAAAACAAACACATAAGACAACAATTTAATTAGGAGTTCACCCAAAACTCTTGGGCTACATCTCCATGAGCTCTAGTCAACTCAACTAGGCTCTCTGGGATTATGGAAAAGTCCTTTTTACAAGCTCTTGGTTCAACTCCACTGTTTTACATAGAAACAATGGGTTTAGACACCATTTTATCCCTGGCTCTTGAAGCTCTCGGATTTCTGGCCCTCGACTCTCGGTCTCGCTCTTGGCTCTAGCTCTAGCTCTGGCTCTAGCTCTTGGCTCTGGCTCTTGGCTTTGGCTTTGACTCTTCAGCTCTGGCTTTGGCTCTGGCTCTTCGGCTCTGGCTTCTTTGGCTTTGGCTTTGGCTTTCTGCAACCTTCAACTCTCTGGCTTTTCACTTGACCTCCAAGTGACCCCAAAGACTCCCTTATCTGCTCTGCACAGTAGCTTTCCACTCCCTCCCTACTCTCTGCCCTTAGCTTGCTCTCAATCAAGCTCTTTGCCTCCTTTGAGGTATTGTTCCAGTTTTTTGGCTACCCCAGCCGTCTCTCTACATTTCATTATCCCTTTGTGGCTCTACAGCTTCTCTGCTCCCTATTGATTATACTAGCCATCTAACTCTGCATCTTTGTGGCTTCAAAATGCATCATTTCCTGTAAAAATGCCTCCTGCAACATGGCATGATTATTAGGAGCAGTTAAAAAGGTTTCTGTGCCGTTTCATAGCAAAAAACACGAAAACTTAGAAAAATACATTACACAGAGCTTTCTGGAAAAATACATTATCGGGCAGGACTTTCGGACTTGAAATCCCATTCAATCACCCCTAAATCCCTATCAGGTCCGCCATTAGGTAGTATATTGCATCACATTAGTGTATTGGGCAAAATCCCAAATACACGGGAAAACGATGAAAAACCCATCAAGAGCCCTTCTATCGGACTTCAAATATTGTCGCATCTGCACTAATATCGCATCAGGTCCACCTTGGGTTGCTTTCAAAGCTCCACCATCGATCTAGGTGATCTCCAATCCAATGTTCATCATGCAATTTTGGGCAGCTTAAGGATACAGAGGTTACCTACCCAAAAAGGTGGTTTTCCTCTCTCCTCCACTAGCCACGTGTTAACCAGTCTGTGGGATCGAGGGAGCCAGCCCAAAACCACTTTCCGCCTAAGGCCCGCCCGATATTCCACCTTTACAAAACTCAAATAATATAGGGCCACCTCTAAAATTCCTTTCGTGTCCGTTTTTATCGCTTCCCTTTGTATTTTGGTTTTTACACTGAAAAGCGTCAATACACAGAAATGCCCCTTTATGGTGGAACTCAAATGTTATCAACCCAAGTTTATAAAACCCATTGGGTCTGGCTTGTAAGCACCCCTTTATATCACTGTGACATGACGTTGCAATGTGATATATCACAATCACAAGTCACATTTGCTCGGGGGTCCGTCTTTTGCCTCATGGAATCACCGACGCCGATCCGTCAATATCGGCGATTGCAATATTGCATCGACCCGGGGTCCTTGCCTTAGGTTATGTGCATCTGCCTACCTCTAACCTGATATGTCGGAAATCGGAAATCAAGTGTTTCTCCCCTTTCTGCTTAAGTTTGCCTCTTTGACCCTTCTCCGATGTGATTTCCATTTATAAGGTTTTTTTTGCCATTTTTAGGGGATTTTGCCTCTTTTTCCAAAGAATAAAGGCATCTTCTTTCTGCGATAACTTCTGCATCCTAAGTCCATTTTTTCCCATTCAATTTGTAGTAGATTCAGAATGAAAATATTTCTGCAATGGGGCTATGTCTAGGAACTTCCTTGGAATTTCATTTTCCTTTGTGAGGAACACTTAAACTTAGGATTCTATCCAAAATCCATTTTGGATCAACTCTCCTGCACTACTATGTTATATTCATAATAAATACATTTATTAGACATATTCCCTAATCCTTGAGAACTATCGCACAAGTGTCATCATTTTCATTGCAACATGTACCCAAAGTGTTGCACTTGAAGGAGAGTGTTGTCTTCCTATCACGTTAAGGGGATAATGTTGTTTCTGAGTGTTGAGTTTTCTATGTTGTTTCGTTGATTGTTTTAAGTGTTTGGTCATGTTCAAGTCTTACATTTTTTCATATCTTCTTCACTGATCCCACACTTATTCAAATTATGGAAGAATCCTCTGCTTGATCAACTTGACCTCGCTAAGCCTCCTTAAATTGTGCATTGTGTAGTAACAAGCCTCAAGTTGATCACTTGCCTCCTAGAACCGTGAAATGTGTACTTATTCCTCCAACGATTGCACATTATGCAGTCATAGTACTCAATGATTTCCTTGCTTCCCTAAGAAAATGCACAATCTTGCCTCCCAACTATTCCCTTGCTCCATATTGCACAATCTTAATCATCAAGCTTGAGGTCATCTCCCTTGAAAACTAAGCATTGCGTAGTCTCAAGGGTCAAGATTTTCTCACTTAGCTCCTAAACTACATCCCATGCCTCTAGAAATGCGCATTGCGTAGTCTTAAGTTTCATTCCATCACTCCTAACCCCTGGAACTACACACTATGCAATCCTCGAGTCTTCCTCTCAATCCAACACCCAATTCCATCTCAATCAACGTTTTCATGAATTAAGTTAGACTAGGACATTTCTAGACTGATGTCCTCTTGTCATGAGTGGAATTCACTTGCAGGTATTATATCTTGACATGACAGGATGATGCCCGCGGATGAAGAGAAGGAGACTATGCCAAACGACACTTGTGAAGCTAAATCCATGAAGAGGTCATCAAGCAAGAATATGAAGGAACGCCAATTTATGACAGAAGACCAAAGATCAGGACCGCATGAAGACTCCATACCATTCAAAGCCTTCGAGGGTGAAGATGAATCACAAAGAATATATTTCATGAAGATGAAGTACTAAACAAACCTCTCATGAATATTGAAGGAAAAGAAACAAGAGAAATGACTTGACATTTCAACTTCATCATGAAATCCATATTATTATTGTCAAGTTGTGATTTGTACCAGTTCCATCAAAATGTCATGTGCATCCATGTGTCTTTCCACATAATTTGTGGATGTAATGATTTAATTATCAAAAGGAAAGGATAAAATGTAATTTGTGGAATTCTAAGAGTCATATGTGGAATATGAAAAGTCACATAGTCATATATGGACAAAAGAGTCTTTAGGAAAATTCCAAAAGTCATATAGAATTCCAAAGGTCACAATAGAAGTCTAAGACTCATGAGGGAAGCTGAAGAGTCATGGGAATATAAAAGGTCATTCCTCTTGTTATAAATACACCCTCATTACTCAAGCAAAGGGAGTTTGTAGGCTTAACCTTTGGAGAGCTAGCCTTGGCTTCTCTAGCTTAGAATAAGAGAGAATATTATTCTTTGGAGAAGTAAGAAGTGACTAAATGCTCCACTATTGGAGCCAACATCTTGTCATTGTAACTATGTACTTGGATATTTCACCTAATAATCAAAAGCTCGATCAAACAACACATTCATGCATGTATCGTGAATATAGTAATACTATTCTTTATATGTTTCCAGTATATGTTTTGTTCACATGTACTAAGGAAATTGAACTATTTTGGTGGATTTGGTAGTTATCTTAATAAATGTGCGTTGCATTTTCTTAATAATCATTGTGTTTGTGTGAAATACCTCACTAGATAACTAACAAATATTTTAATGCTCTTGTGCATCTCTCTTAGGTTAGTCTTATTACTTCCTTCCAAAGACTCACTTCCCTCTCTCCCCTTGTGAAAGTCTCCTTTTACACGTTGCAAGGTGTTTCATAGTGCCATGTTTTGCTGATTTCAAAGGTTAGTGCATACTCTCTTATGTTATTCATTGTAGATGAGGAAAACCTTTAAGATATGGTGGCTAGGCTGATACTCCAGATGCAACTCCCACTCCAAATGGTGTGAGGTATAATTGGGACTTCGCATCGGGGATATCCCCTTGGTTGATGGATTTCTAGAACCCTCAATAATTGGAAATAGAAGAAGGGCGAGATGATAAGATGTGCATATTGAGTATGTTTTGAATCTCTTTTTTTAAAATGCTCATTCCCAAATCATAGTCATGTGGTGTTTCGCAAATAAATCTAATGGTAAAATTTTGATCCCCAGTGAGTCTCTTTATAACTTGTCTCAATTAAAATTTGATGGTGATGGTGAAATATCCATAGCTGAGCACATCTCTAATTTTCTCTATTTTTTTGAATTTTATAAAATCTATTATGATGATGTTTCTCTTATACTTTGTTTTCCTTACCCTTGAAGTTCGAGTTAACTGATGGTGTCATACCTTACCATCTTCTTCAATTCATTCTTTTGAACACTTTATCACGGAGATTCATTTAGCATTTGATAAGTATGATTACCAATATGTTCTTAAAAGGATTAGTTAACTAAGAATGAACCCCGGTGAGTCAATTGAGGATTTTGTTAATCAATTCCTTCATCTTTGCTATGAATTTCCTAAAGAGATTCCTTTAAACAAAATTTTGAGTGATTGGTTCATATATCTTTACATGGAGAGCCTAAACCCTTTGATGTTTCTACTGCCCCAACTTTTCTAAATCATGAGACACCCCTAATTTCAAAGGAGGAATCTATTATTCCTTTTTTCCCTTGTCCTCCTTTTTCCATTCCGATGTGGGTGTCTCCTTGCAATGATGTCAAAGTTGGGAAATCTGAAAATCAAGTGGTTGATCCATCTCTTCAACCTTCATCCATTTCTCATAATCCATATCCGATGGAGGAAACCTTGGAATAGTTTATGGAGCCTAAGGTGAAGAATAATACCTCCATTGTGCAAGAATATACTAACACTCATAAGTTCAATCCTAAATCTGATTTGGATGCCTTTCATCCTCTATCAACTCTTTCTCATGATCCCTTGTCCCTTAGTCTACCTAATTAATCTATTCTAAATCCAAGTAGTGAACAGGTGAAAGGTAGTCACATCTCCAAGGTAGGAAGTTGAAGATTCTTTCAATATTTCTTCTCTTTTTGAAATTCCTCCATGTGAAGATGTTGTTTCCTCATCCTTGGCCGATATTGAATCTGGTAGTCATTTAAATGAAATCAATTTTCCTAATCAATCTGAAGTCTTGGGAAGCCATTATTCTAATTAACATGACTTCAATGGTGTATATGATGATGGAAGCTCAAGTGCACTAACTAATGTTTTGGTTTCTCAAGAAAATTTTGTTTCGAAAGATTTAGATCTTAAATTTGGTTCAGTCAAAGAAGATTCTCTTGTGAACATTACTTACTCTTCACCTCCTTATCCCTTGTGCTCTACTACTTGTAATGCATCAACTTGTGATGGAGATACTCCATGCCCTTCAATTTCATCATCTGATGAGTTGAATCTTGAAATGAAACGGGATAGTGAGATTACCCATGATAAAGAAGAAATCAATAAAATCATAGAGAATTTAGCCCATCCCTCATCTTATCTTGTTTTGCATGAGGACAACTCTTCAAATCAGTTTTCTCATGAGATTTCTTTGATTCATACATCTATAGATTTGTGATCAGAAGAATATTATGAATTGATTAATCTTTTTGTTGAGGTTGAAAATTTTGATCATACTAGTCATGTAGATGGCTACCATCCAGATAATATTAATCTTGTTAAATTAACTGGTAGTAGTTATCCACATGCAATTTTTGATTTGAATCAGTTCTCAAAATGTAGTTTCTAATCTTTACAAAGTTTCAAAACTTGTTAGGGAGTTGAGGCACTTCAACTTTCATCGATGGTTATCTCAAGTTCTCGCAATCATGGTGAGATTATTGAACCATGTTAGATATGTATTTTCTCGTAGAATTATTTCACTCCTATTATTTCACTTGATGTGAACTCGTCCTTAATGGATTTTGGGATTTCTTGTTACAATTTTTCAAAATCTCAAGATTGACTTTTTGATCAATTAAAGAATACTAATATAGTGAATTCACCTTCATGAAACCTATTGTATTTGACTTGGATTTGGAATGTATTCCTTTCATGAATTGACATAATTGTGAAGATGATCAATGTAAATATTATATTTTGCCAAAGAATTTATATTTGTTGAATGTTTTGGTGAACAATAAGCTCCTAATCTTCATTGTGAATGTTACACAACCAATCATTTTTGTTATGGCCTAGTCAATCCTTTTGAGAAAAACTCGATTCTTGAATCATTCAATGGATCAAAACCCCCATGTTGATATGGATTCCAATTTTACAAGGCCAACAATTGCTTTTGATTCTGCAAGCTTTCATATTATTGATCTAGTGTGGAATTGGACACAAAGGGAACCAGTCAACAATCAAGAGTCTTGTATGTTAAGCTATCGATATAATAATAACATTGGTTCTAACAACTGTCATTTTAATAACCATTTTCCCACTAGTAATATATCTGATGATGGTTATTTTACATCATTTTATCTAGTTGAATCTAATGGTTTTTATAAGTTATCATTTCATTTTTCAAATATTTGTCAAACATTTGAGGCACTTCAATCTTCATTGATGGTTATGTCAAGCTCTCACTATCTTGACAAGACTTCTGAACATGATCAAATTTGTTTTCCCTTACAATATTCTCATCTTAATCCTGTGCCTTTAATTGAAAATCCAATTTTTCAAGGATTTCAAGGTTTTCAAGAGGACTGTTTTAGATTTCATGTTATAATTCATGATTAGCTAGAAGCATATTACTTAGCAAGCCCTTATACTAAAAATATGTTTAGTTCTTTTTGGATGCAAGTACATCCATAAGAAGTTCTCAAGGTTCATTTGATTGTTGTGCTAATCGAGAAGGTAAGGTTGCAGGATGGTTAAGTTTAATCATTATGGCACATCTTTCTGCCTTACGAAAACACCTTTTATATCTTGTTCAAGCTATTCAAGTTCTTATATTATTTGTTGCAAATCAATATATATCAATTTTAATTGTTGGTATATTTGTGTTTGCAGGTCAGGATTTGAAATCTCATTACACTTGACCCTGACCTTCTAGCTAGTTAGGTTAGGAGTGGGTCTAATTGTATTCTAGTTTCCCTTTTCGCATTCATTGCACACTTGGTCTCCATCTAGTCTTCTTTCTTTTGTTTTTTTCTGCATGTTTCCTTATGTTCAGCCTCCATTTTCTTGTCTTTCAGTCTTGTTTCTTTGTTTTCTCCTATTTTTCTTTCGTGTTTTGCTTTGCATGAAAGATGCTCCTATTTGGCTCAAAATACAATGTGGCAAAAATTCAAAAGGGAAATTGTGATGACGAACAATTCTTGGCTTATCTGTCATCCTCATCTCTATCTTTGGTTTACCTATCTTTAAAGTTGATGAATTCTAAACAAAAAATACAATTCGTTCTGGAAGAAAATCCTTTGGTCAAACTACAAAACCTGTATCTTTATTAGGATCTTCCATTCTGACTCAGCCTTGTATTAAATGTTGTTTTGACCTGTCAACTCAATCGAGTAGAGAAGGGAAAGGAGAAAAACTTTAAATGAGCATAATAAATTTAGTTATCTTTCAAATCCCTCAAACAAGGAACCAAGCTCTTTTGGTCTCAATAAGTTGGGATCCCTCCTCCAACATCAAAATAAATAGGTTCCCTTACACATTTCATTAGTAACTAAATAAAGAGCTGAAAAAGATAAAGGCTTCCTGTGTAGGGAGGTGGAGCAAGAAACTTCACCGAGGTATTGTTCAAGCCCACTAGAATTGAAGAAATGATTGTGGTTCCTTGAGACGACTTCATCGGGGTAGTGACCAAGCTCACTAGCAACAGAGCATTACCAGGGAATGTGCTTAAAATCTCAGTATACTCACTATCCTTCTCCCTTATTGAAATAGTTGAGGTATGACTAGTCTTATGTTGATGTGTTTAAAGTTGAGAAAGGAATATAAGGGGCTATATATTTAACCAAGATAAGTGGAAAAGTTGGGGAAATCCACATGGTGAGTCAATACTTCCTGAAAGATTGATACCTTTCACTTAAAGATGAAACTTGAGCAAAGAAGTTGGAGCTATACTAGCGTGTCACAAAGTGTTGTTGTTGCGACAAACACCCTCCAAATTTTTGGTTACACTTGAATTTTGGAGCCTACGAATGACCTAGGGATTTGTCATTTTATGATCACTTTATGGTCTTCTAATGTTTTTTAAAATGTTAACCCTTCTTCTGAGTGTCAAAGTCACTTTCTCACACATGTTCTATTTGCAATTAATTCAAAAACACACATCTTTCTATGAAAAATTAGATAGGCATTGCACAACTCCTTAAGATAAGGCTTGCATAATCACTGGTGATAGTGACTCTACAATCCATAAGCACAGTGTACTACAAAAAACATGTTGACAATTAGTGCGCACTCTCCATTGGAAATATCCCTCACTTTGTTTGCAATTGTACTTTCATTTTGATGATTTTTCTCAATAGTCACTCTAACACACCTTTGTTTTCTCAAGTGTCACTTTCACGTTTCTGACTATCATTTTTTCTTGCATTCACTTTGATAAATGTCATTTTCATGTTATATTCACTTTGGCATGTATCACTTCCGCTTTCTTTGAGCCTTTGCAAATGTCATTTTCACGTTTCTCGTACTTTCGCGAGTGTCATATTTTGGCATGGGAAGTGCCACACATTGTGAAGCAATGTTTTGGTCTATTTCAAGAGGAAAATTTGGCATCAATGGGTCCTACTTATCATATAGATATGTGCTATATCTATTCCCAAAGTTTTATGTGTTTTTGTACTAGTGTTATCATTGTCATCGCAAAGTGTATCATAAGTGTCGCATCTAGTCAAAGGGAGTCAATTTTACATTATTGAAGGTCAATTTTGATGCATTCTCCTCACTATTGTGTTATATTCATCATAAACACATGCATTAGACATATTACCTAAGTCTTGAGCAGTATCACACAAGTGTCGCCATTGTCATCACAAAGTGTACCCTAAGTGTCACACTTGGAGGAGACTATTGTTTCATCATCACATTAAGGGGATAATTTTGTTTCTAAGCACTAAGTGTTATATGTTACTTATTTTATTGTTTTTAGTTTGTGATAATGTTCAAGTCTTACCTTGGTTTCATATCTACTTCAATGATCCCACACTTAGTCAAATTCTAGAAGAATCCTTTACCTGATCAGCTTGACCTCACTCAGCCTCCTTAAACTATGAATTGCACAGTAAAAACCCTCAAGTTTATCCATTTCATCTTGAAAATACGACAATGTACAATTTCTTCCTCAAATGATTACACATTGCACAATCATAGTGCTCAATGATTGCCTCCCTTCCCTCAGAAACTATGCAATCTTACCTCCAAACAAGTGTCTTATCGTGAATTATGCAGTATCATTCATCAAGTTGCCTCGTTCAGTACTTGAACTTTGTAACTACGAAATCCATTGACCACTCTCCCTCTAGAACTGCACATTTCACGATCTCAATGCTCAATATTTCCTCACTAATCTCCTTAACTATGCAACCATATTTTCTAGCCTTCCAGAACTACGCATTGCACAGTCTCAAGCTTTATTCCACCACTCTTAACCCCTCGAACTACATACTGTACAATCCCTAAGTATTCCTCTTAGTCTAACACCTATTTTTAGCTTAATCAACATTTTCATGAAGAAATTTAGACTAGGATATTTCCAGACCGATGTCATATTTTCATGAGTGGACTTCACTTGCAGGTACTATATCATGACATGACAGGATGATTCCCAGAGAGGAGGAGAAGGAGACTATTTCAAAATACACTTGTGAATATGAAACCATGAAGAGGTCATCAAGCAAGAATATGAAGGAAGACAAATTTATGACAGGATACCAAAGATTAGGACCACATGAAGACTCCATACCATTCATCCCATTGGAAGGTGAAAATGAAGAAGAAATAAAATCTTTCATGAAGATGAATTACTAGACATAACTCTCATAAAGATTGAAGGCAAAGTAGAGAGAGAAACAACTTAGCATTGCCACTTCATCATGAAGTCAATATTATCATTTTCAAGTAGATTTGTACCAATGCTATCACAATGTCATGTGTTTCCACGTGTCTTTCCACATAATTTGTGGATGTAATGATTTAATTATCAAAAGGAAAGGAAAAAATGTAATGTGTGGAAGTCCAAGAGTCATATGTGAAATATAAAAATTCACAGTCATATATTGATAAGAGATTCTTTAGGAAAATTCCAAAAGTCATATAGAAGTCCAAAGGTTGCATTATAAGTCTAAGAGTCATGAGGGGATCTCAAGAGTCATAGGGATATGAAAGGTCATTCATCTTGTTATAAATACACCCTCATTACTCAAGCAAAGGGATTTTTGAGGCTTAGAATTTGGAGAGATATCCTTCGCTTCTCTAACTCAGCATTGGAGAGTATATAATTCTTTGGAGAAGTAAGAAGTGACTTAATGTTCCACTATTGGAGCTAGTGGCTTGGTGTTGTAACCGTGTACTTAGATCTTTCACCTAATAATCATAAGCTTGATGAACCAACACATTTTCATGCTTGTATCGTGAATATAGCAAGAATATTCTTTATATGTTTGTGGTATGTGTTTTGTTCACATGTACTAAGGAAATTAAACTATTCCAGTGGATTTGGTACTCATCTTGTTGAATGTGTGTTTTATTTTCTTTAATGATCATTGTGTCTATATGAACTACTTCACTGGATAACTAACAAATATTTCATTTTCTTGTGCGTCTCTCTTAGATTAGTACTATTACTTCCTTTTAGAGACTCGCTCCTATCTCTCCCCTCGTGAAAGTATCCTTTTACATATTGCAATTGGTGTTTCACAATGTCAAGTTCCTTGCTAATTTTTAATTTTATTTGCATACTCTTTTATGTTATTCACTACAGTTGAGGCAAACCTTTAAGATATGGTGTTCAGGTCAATACTCCGGATGGGGCTCCCATTCCAAGTGGTGTGAGGTCTAATTGGAACTTCGCATCAGGGAGACCCCCTTGGTTGACATATTTCCAACACTATCGACATAGCCAAACCCATGTTCTAAGGAGTATGACAATGTGTAATGGCTTTGAACTTGTGATTGGAAAATTTCGTATTTACTAATTTTAGCATAGATCTTGTGCTTTATTAGAACTTACAGCACTGCTGCTAAATGATTTTAATGCTCCTCGTTTATTTTTTAACAAACTAATATGTCATTAAAAAAACTAGCACAAAATTGTCCAAATATGGAGTCAAGACATTGTTCATCAAATACATAAATGTTGTTGGGGTATTTGTTAGCGTAAATGGAACAAGTACAAATTCATAGTGCCCATATCTTGTTCTAAATGTCATTTTGTGAATGTATTCATCCTTGATGCATACTTAATGGTATCCAGATATGAAAGTGATCTTTGAGAAGACCACAACTCCTCTTAGCTGGTCAAATAGATCATCTATCCTTGGTAAAGTATATTTGTTCTTGATTGTAGCTTTATTGAGAAGGTTGTAATCAATACACAACCTCAATGTGTCATAATTCTTCTTCAAAAATATTATAGGCACTCCCTAGGGTGATATCCTAAGTATGATTTATCCTTTATCCAACATCTCTTTCAATTTTAACGTCATCTATACCAGTTCTAGTGTACTCATTTGGTATGGAGCTTTGGATGCTAGAGATTATCTTGATAGTAATTCAATGGAGAAATCAATTTCCATCCTTGGCAACAGGCTTGGGATATATTTATGGAATAAATCATCAAATTTTTTTATTATTTGGTTCTCTTTGACCCTATCCTTATCATCCTCAGATTTGCTGGTCAATTGAACAATAATATTTCACACCCCTTCCTATTGCACCTCTTTAGTTACAACACAATTATTTTTCGAACAATAACATGATTCCTCTTTTGTTGCAACATCATATTTTATCCTTCCTCATTGAGACACTCTGTCGACTTTCTACAAAAGTCAACCTTGGTTCAATGGGTCACTATCTAGTCCATCCCAACCAATACATCATATGAGCCCAATGGTAATAGGTTTATATTTGCATTCATGGGCATGTTGTCCATCACGACTAGACATGATTTCACCACATGATCAACTCATTTCTTAGTCCTCATGGCCAATTAGAACAACCATGACTTGTTGTGGGTTGTGCTCTGCAACACACACTTTTTCGCAACTTACGAACTTAAGTGAAATTGGAGCCAAGGTCAATACGAAGTGAAATAAACTAGTTATTGATTGTAACTTCCATTTTGATCACTAAGTCTTACTGATTGGCTTGCCTATTATGCAATGTTTCATAAATGTGCAATATGATTTGAGCCACATCATTTATTTTAATTGCTTCCTGCACATTGTACAATCTTGGATGGTTCATCTATAGCTAAGGATAGTCCCTCTATAAGTAGTCTTACCCACATTTCCAACAATCTATGGGATTTCTCCTAAACCCATATGTTTCCTCTCTTATAGAGTTAAAGAATTGGTATTGATTAGTAGTAGTGGGTTTCTTCTAAAATTCACCTCTTGCAGAAGTGGTGTGAGATTCTTGCTAATGTCTTGCAATTTTCTATGTTTTTCCTTTATAGCTAGGCTTTCCTTTTTCTTTCCAATCAACCTTTGTACTTACACTTGTGCTTGGATTGCTCATAGTAGTACTTTAGTTTCCTAATAACATCCTCTAGATTTTGTGGCTCATCAAACTCTATTCTATCCTTGAATGGTTGCGGCAACCCACTAAGATACCTTTGAATCTTCACCTTCTTATAGAGTTAAAGAATTGGTCTTGATTAGTAGTAGTGGGTTTCTTCTAAAATTCACCTCTTGCAGAAGTGGTGTGAGATTCTTGCCAATGTCTTGCATTTTTCTATCCTTTTGGTTTATAGCTAGGCTTTCCTTCTTCTTTCCAATCAACCTTTGTACTTACACTTGTTCTTGGATTGCTCATAGTAGTACTTTAGTTTCCTAATAACATCCTCTAGATTTTGTGGCTCATCAAGCTCTATTCTATCCTTAAATGGTTGTGGCAACCCACTAAGATACCTTTGAATGTTCACCTTCTCATCCTTGATGTAAGGCACACACCTCAACAACTCTAATAATCTAGTTATATGTTCATCAACTATTAGTTGCCTTAGCTTGTGATCATAAAATTCCTTGGTCTTTGTGTCACAATACCTCTCAGACATGTACTTCTCTTGGAAATATCTCTCAAATATCCCTCAGTACAACTCCTCCTCTTGAATGCTCTTAACATTATGTTGTAGTGCCTACAACCACCCTCCAAAATTTCGCATATGCTTTGATTTTGGAGCCTTCTTTCCTATCCACAGGAGCTAATGTTCCACTGATTCAGGTATTCATGCTTTGAATGAGACTTATATCTTTCATTTGTGCTTGTGATTTCTTATGTTCACAATTAATTCATCTTTCTATCACAAGATGATCTCCCAACTTGGTTTCACAACAGTTCTGAGCTTGCCTCCAGAAACTGCGCAATTCTTGAGGGCAAGTAACCTTGATGATGGGAATTGCATAGTTCATACTAGGATTCATCCTTGAGCTCAGAAAATTCAAAGTCATGAAAATCAGCCTAACACTGAGCCTAGAAACTATGCAATCCCTCACTAATCTCAGAAACTGTGCAGTGCACTGAGCTAGAAAGTTGCCCAGTTCCCCAAAATTCCACAATATTTCCCAGAAATGTGCATGGAAAGTTTACATAGAAAATAAAGAAAAATAAAAGGCAAAAATCATCCCTAGCAAGGAGGGATCCATCATTAATTTCCCTAAGGTGGCAAATTTCTATTTTTAGAAGTTTCTGCCAAGTGTCGCTTTTCCTTATTTTTAGCCATGTGCATCATAAATCCTCATTTTCTCAAATATATTTAATAAATGAATCTAGAGCTCATTTATGCATTCAATATTGGAACTCTAGCATTATCGAGGAGATCAAGGAACCTTCGGTGGAATTTCCCTCGCTTTTCCGAGTGAGTTTTGCTTTTATAGTCTTTTTTTCCTTTTTTATCATTTTTTTTTTTTTGTTTCGCTTATGTGAGTGATGTTACACTTATTTCTCTTCATGGTTGCTGGAATTTCAACTCATTTTAGCTTGTATGAGTGTTTTTATAAGCTATCGTTTTCCTTTGACACATGTCGCATCATTTTTCTTGTTTTTTCATCGATGGTCACTGTGGCGATAACTCTCCTCACATACTTGATTTTCCTTCTGTTTGATCAATTTTTGCACTTAAACCACTTTGATTCATTCCCACTTAGTCATTTTTTCACTCAAGCTCGCATCATCATTCACTTGTTCTCATTTTTCACAGTTCCACCAAGCAGATCATCACTTTCCTTAACTAGATCTTGTCTTGCCCAGTTGTGCACTATGCAATATTAAGGCTCTAGCCACAAGCTTGGCCTCTAGAACTAAGCAGTGCATAGTATAGGTTGGCCCAAACTATGCATTATGTAGTTCCAAGGGTTACCCTATCACCTTGGCCACTGAGACAGCATAATTCGTAGTGTCTTCTAGTCTCTGCCTAGGCTGGGGCTATGAATTGCGTAGTCTCAAGCCTCAGGCTTAATCCTTGGCTGCTAGGACTATGTAATGCGTAGTTCCCACAGTCAGCCAATCTCCCTTGTTGATAAAAATTGCACAATCCTTCTCTCCAGTTGCCTGGTTTGCTATTTGATCATGATTTGAAGGTAGAGTTTTTAAATTTTATGTTTGCTTTCCATGAGTGTCTTTTTTGTCCCATAGGTACCACACTTGTGAAGCACTTTATCCTAGCAGTCATTGTTACCATGGCACCAAAGAGAACTACTTCAAAAGAGACCATTGAAAGTAGTACTAGGAAGGAAATTGAGCAAACACTAGTAGACTTGCCAGTATATGCAAACACTCAATTGTTTATAGAAAATAAGTCAACATTAACATGGAAGCAAGTTAATGCAGCTCTTTCAGCAAAGAGCCTTGAGGCAGATCTAGAGGACAACTATGGAAGTAGCACCAGAAGAAAGCAGCAATCCCATACATGATAAGGGAAAGAGAAAGGTTTATTATAGTCCAAGGGGAGAACAAAGCTACAATATGAAAGAGGATCCAATCCTAATGAAATCATGTTTAGCAGAAGAAGTGAAGAGGAATTAGAGGATACAGAGAGAAGAGTGGAGGAAGAGAGAAAAGTAAAGCTTGCAGGAAGCATAACTATTATTGAAGCAAGTAGAACAGGAACTGAAGGAAGAACATACGCTGAGGAGGAAAGAACAAGAAGAGAAGAAATAGGAATAAGAAGAAAGGAAAGGTTCCATAGCAGAAGAAACAACACCAATATAGGTTGAAGAGTAAGAATAGAACCAAACAGCAACAGAGGAGGAGGGTGAATAGATGCAAGGTTGGTATCTTGCTCAACGGATTGAGGAATTAATTGAAGTTGTAGATATGGAGTTAAAATTGGAGCCAAAAAATGAGGATGTTGACGTGATGCTGAGTGCACTACAAGTCACTGTTGAATCTCCATCACCTCTAATAATAGAGGTAGCTCCTAGAAAAGAAGGGGATGTTGTTCCTCTTGATGATGATCTAATAATGGACTTGTAAAATATGTCTTTTGATGAATTCCAGAAGAGAATTGTACAAGCACAGAGAAAGCATTTTTCAGATGATCTTGCATGATTTGCATTCACTAGAAAGAAGGTGATAGTGGTAGATACCACCAAGAAACCAAATGCCATTGTCGAAGCCAACTTGCCTTTGCAGGTGCACTAATATCAAACACTCAATATTTGATGACTAAGAATAAGAAATTGGCACAGAAATTACAAGATGCCTGACAAGAGATACAAAATCTCTATGCAACAACACATAAATAAGAGCAGTGATACTCTATGAAGTATCGACACTTGAAGAGTGTTGTAGCGAATACAACCACCCTCCAAAATTTTTCCTTAGCTTCGTTTTGGAGCCTCCCTACAAACCTTTCATAGCATCTTGCTTTGCTTCATCAAGTACACAAGCTTCAGTGTTTTTCCTGTGCAAAGGAATCCTGTCGATCACAACTTGATGCATTTGTTATGAAACTAGCTCACAAAAAGATAGAAAAGAGAGATCCACGCCTTAGAATTCAGCCTCTTCGAGGGGGCAACCTCCTTTACATTACATAAATGAACAATTCTTCCATGATACAAATGAAAAGAACTCCTTTCTATATATAGGAGTCTAAGGGGTCATAACATAACCAGAGCCAACATAACAATAATAATGTAAGGGCACAATAATAATAATAGTGGGCTTCTATGGGGCACAATAGTAACAATATGGGCACTACATGGGTACATCAATATAATAAGTGGGTTGTACTAATAACAATAAGGGGTTACACTAGTAGTATAGGGGCCTAACATACCTTCTACCATACCATTACCATGAAGTATTCAAAGGCCCTTCTCTCCAATATGTCCAAGCCTTTGATGCCATAGCATGGCCTTTTCTCCAAAGACCACTAAATTTTCTGCTCCACTTTTAGGAACCACAAAAATGTTGCACCTGTCAATAACAGTGCTACCCTAAAGCTTGTATAGAGTTCCAATCCAAACTCCCCGCATCAATACCAGTTCTCCTCGAACCATCTTGCAGGTATCTTTCTCGAACATTGGTTTTATACCTGCATCATCCATCTTGCTTACAAAAATCAGATTCTTTGCCAATTCATGAATATGTAGAAAACCAAGAAGTGTTCTAATCCTTCCACCTTGCAACTTCAACTTGAATTTTCCACAACCGACGATTCTATCCTTCCTTTCATCCTCTAAGAAGACATCGCCACCATCATATTTCTCATACTCACATAATTGCTCCCTATGGGGAGTGAAGTGAAAGGATGCAACTGAGTCAATCAACCATGCCTCATGATCTACATGTGTACTTGAATAAGAAGCCAAGTACACATCCCCACCTTCATCTGAGGTAGTTTTCACCTCTGCAGAAGGAGCATCATCAAATCCCTTTCCTTTCTCAGGAGCTTTAGATTTGCATTCCCTTTTGAATTCCCCTTCCTTTCTGCATTTCCAACACACCTTTGTAGGTTTTTGTGGAGATATAGATCTTCCTCTAGATTTAGATCTCCCACTTGAGGACTTACTTTTGTTTCTGTTTTGGGGCTATCTTCGTATAGACAAGGAATCACCATTCTAGCCCTCCACATTTTTCTATCTAATCTCCTTCGACAACAAGGATGAGACTATTTCATCAAACTGCAAGGAAGTTTCATTGCTACCTATTGC
>APFE030236391.1:24770-123558 GCA_000404065.3 Pinus taeda
TTTGTACTTGCAAGGGCTAGGTCACTGGATGTGGTAACAGTTAAACCTGACCTTATGGAGCCTTGTTTTACTTCCAGAGAAGGCAAACTATCTCTTCCATCACCACTAGAATTTAATGTGCCATGCCCAATCACTTCAGATTGAGGATTACGAATAGATTGGCAATTATCTACCCCTTGACATATTGCAGAATTTGAAACCAACTGTCTTGCTGACAAATCCGTTGTAGCTGATGTAACAGTCCTGCCTTCAGAAATTAAGTTCTTTGGAAGCCCTTCATCTCTTAGTCTGGGATTATCTTCAGCGTTATTTGATTTAATCTTGGTTTCACCTGGAACAATTGGCGAGGTAGTGGAAGAGGAAACTGATGCCACAGATATTCTTTCATGTGACAATAAAGCACGAGGAGGAGCCTCATAATCACCGACCCATCCAGGGCCAAATGAGACACCTGGGGGCAGAGCTCTCCTTATCTTCTGAGTTGCAATCTTCCAGGCAACTGGTCCAAGGTTTGTAGCAAACCGAGCAAGACTTCTTGCATAAGCATGCTCTGATCGAATTCCAACAGGGATTAGCTGCTTTGACTCCCCATCTAGAATAGTAAGTATTGAGTCATTTCCATTCTCTAGTTGGTTAAATGGCCTGTAAGTAGCACGACGGATTTCTTCCGACTGCAGTGGTCGCCTTCCATTTCTCCAAACCGGTTGCTTAAGAGCAGACACTGAATGTTCTTTTGCTTTCTCAGAATTGCTTTCAGCCAAGAATCCCATACCATCTAAATTTCCAAATAGATTTCCAGGCTTTTCAGCCTTCCATATCTTGGTGCTATCCTTTTTCGTCTTGATATGTCCTTCTATCTCTAGAGTTTTAGGAGTGTTAATTTCTTCCAATCCTTTACAAGATATGGTCAGATTCATTTCTTGACGCTCAATGTGATCTTTCACTTCCTGAACATTTTTCTTCTTGATATGTCCTTCTATCTTGATAGTTTGAGTGGTAGTTTTGACCAATGAATTACAAGACATGGTTGGATTCATTTCTTCTTTCTCGATGTGATCTTTCACTTCTTGCACCTTTTTCTTATTAATATGTCCTTCTATCTTGAGAGTTTGAGGAGTGGTAATTCTTGCCAATGCTTTACAAGATATGGTCTGATTCCTTTCTTCTTTCTCTCGGATGGGGTCCTGGTGTATATCCTCTTGTTTTGATGGTCCTTGATCCTTTTCTTCCTCCTCTTCATATTCTATGTAAAATAATTTCTTCTCAGCACACTTATGACCTTTAGTGCATTTGCTATCACAATTGTAACAAAGACCTTTTTTTCTTTTTTCTTCCAACTGTTGTGGTGTAACCCTTGTAGGTTGTGGAAGGCTAGGAGAAACAACACTTCCATCTTTATAGTTGTGAGGGGTATGCTTCCTGGTTTCCATAATTTTGCTCTCCACTATGTCACAAAGCCCTTTTTCTCTTTCCAATTGTTTTGGTGTTTCTCTAAAGAAGGTGTTGCTCTTTGTATCCTCATAATGTGCTATCAATTCCTCCGTGAAAATTGACCACGTAACAAGTCTTTTACGAGAACAAAACCCTTTATACCATAAAAATTGATCCAGTTCTAAATATGAATATGAAATACATACCTTTTGTAACAGTTGTACACCATGTAGATCAAAATATTGCTCCATCTGACATATCCAATTTACCGGATCCTTGCCATCAAACTTCCTCATCTTGCTTCTTCTTGATTTTAGGAGCACGGTCTTGAAATGACTGTAACTATGTACTTTCAGATCTTTAAGTTCTGAAATTGTGACTTGTAGTAGCCCTCTGTGTTCTCTTTCCAATGGCACAAGTCTAACCCAAATTGGATTTTCCAAGGAAGAGTTATGTGAAATCTCCCACAGTAACTTGATTATAGACTATTTCAGTAGAGCGAACTTGTATGACATGCCACGAGTCACTGTTTCAACCTTTGGATCTAAAAATCACCCAAAAGAAACTACAGTCTGTCCTCTTTCTTTAACTTTTTACGAAATTTCAATCCGATCCTCAGAGAGAAAGTTATGACGATTTTCCCCAGGTCACCTGTTTTGAATGTAATTCAGCAGTCTGGAAAAAGACCAACTTCCTCAGATCATATCTCCGAAAATATTGCGCTCAAAGATCTGAAATTCGGACCCAACGTTCAGCGTCAATTCTTCTCAAATGGGTTTTTTTTGCGACTTCTGAAACTTCATAGAAAAAAAGTTATAGCGAAAATGCCACAATGACCTGTTTGGAGCAGCGAAACCCTAGAATCCAAAGCTCTGATACCAAATGTTATGAAACCGGCTCACAAAAAGATAGAAAAGAGAGATCCACACCTTAGAATTCAGCCTCTTCGAGGGGGAAACCTCCTTTACATTACATAAATGAACAATTCTTGGATGATACAAATGAAAAGACCTCCTTTCTATATATAGGAGTCTAAGGGGTCATAACATAACCAGAGCCGACATAACAATAATAATGTAAGGGCACAATAATAATAATAGTGGGCTTCTATGGGGCACAATAGTAACAATATGGGCACTACATGGGTACATCAATATAATAAGTGGTTTGTACTAATAACAATAAGGGGTGACACTAGTAGTATAGGGGCCTAACAGCATTCCCCTCACAAGTCATTCATCCAGAATTGGTCTAGCTGTAGGTTGAGTAGCTCCCCCAAGAAATTGCACATTTCTAGAGAGAAACCAACCTTCCCTCCAGAAATTGTTCAATCCTATCTGGAAACCTATTGGGCTCCAGAATTGCACAATTCTACTAAATAACCCTCACAGTGAAAATTTCTCAATTCTCTGCAACAGGGCTGCTCAACCCATAATTTGCGCAAATCTGGGAAGCAATCAGCTACTCTGCCTAGAAATTGTGTAAATCTCCTGGGAAGCCAACCCAATTCCTAGCCAGAAATGTGCATTTCCTTCAATCAGTTGAGAAGCGTCATGCATGAGTAGTTGGGTTGACCTGTTCCACCCAGGACCAAGGAAACTTGACATGCATACATGGTTTGATTTTTCCCAGATTAGAAAAAGGAAAAATGCAAAAGACATCCCATGTTTCAGGGAACTATTTTTAGCAGCTGGAGGTTACATGCAAAGTTTGTTTAGGAACTTTACTCCAAGTGTCTCTTTTTCCTAGATTTATGGCATGCCTGTCATCAGCTCAAAACTTATTTATTCGATGCATTAGAGCTCATTCTTTCACATTGTTCTTGGAGCTATAACATCCCATAACACATCCAGGACTCTTCAACACATCCAGCTCAGCTATTCATGGATAAGTGGCCTCATCTTGTCCTAGAACAGTTTCAGTTTTTGTTGCTATCTCACTACTGTCACATGCATGAAATTGTTTTGCACGAACGGTTGCTGATTCGGTGACTCACTTCACTCACATGCATGTTGATCTATCTACTAAATCTTTCATTCATGTTTTCATGCACTGTCAATCACTTCTTCTTTAACCTAGTTTCGCCATGCATCCACTTTCATATTTTCTTTCAGTTGCCGATTGATGAGTCTGGTCACCCTTGGCCCGGACTCTGCCTTCACTGAGACAGCATTGCACAAACTAGGGAGGGAAGGCTCTTTCTTCCTCTCCAAAAATGCACATTTCTACCCAAGCACTATCCTCCAGGATTGTTTTGCACATTTCTGAGGGACAGTTACTACTAGCCCAGAGAATTGTGCAATGCAGTCCTTGAGCCTGCAATCTCTCCCAACTAGAATTGCGCATTGCACAATCCTAGTAGCCAACAGCCAGTCTGGATTGTGCATTGTGCAAATCTAGTAGCTATCCTTACCTCCCAGATAGCCCATATTTCCTTTTGCGCAATTCTGGTAGCCAATCACCCAACCTCCCAAAAGAAATTGCATAATCTTGCTTATCAGTTCCCTAGGTATGTGCTATGTCATTCCTTGAATTTTCTCTGGTTTTCGCCGATAGATTTCTTGCCATGCATGTTACTTTGTCTTCAGACATTTTAGGTGTTCATCCACCTCCTAAAAATATAGGATCAATGGCCTCCAAGTGAGCAATATCACAGGACACTAACGGAAATGCAACTGGAGGAGCAGTTAAGCAAGTGTCCTCTAGTCTACCGATCTATGGAGATACCAAATTGTTTCTAGACAAGGACATCAAACTGAAGTGGCAAGAGGTTAATGAAGCAATAACAAGCACTTTTTAGGAAGACCTCGAAGACCGTCATGTCTACGTGAACATTCACAAGTCTGTCTTGTACCGAATTGCATGCAGATACCCTACGTTCCCATGTGTGGACATGATACACTATATCATTTCTCTCACTGATCTCGAGATGATGACCTTTAGCGGTGTCAGTGGGATGAAGCTTGCAACCTTTTGGGCACAAAAATATGATGGGATGTATTAAATGTTAGAGTCCGTGACCATCATGAAGACTCCCTTCAGCTTACCCAACAGTGGTGCTAACTCCAAAGACATTCTGAAGAACTGGTTAAAGGAACCAGCTCGATTCAAGCTAACACCCAACCAGATATACAAGACAAAAATACTGTGGAAGGCATATCAATATTTGGTCATATTTTCATGTCGATTGTATGGCCAAGAAAGCACAGAAACCTTCCCACAGATTTGGTTGATTGTGCTAGAACAACCAGCCAGAGAAGGAAAACCATGTAATTGGTCTGATATGTTGGCTCATCAACTTAACGAACAAGTAATGAAGGCTCGACATTCACTCGAAGGTATGCATGCATAGATTTACATGTCTGCCTACATCTTAGATGTAATCTGTGCCCAACAGGAGTTCCCGGGCTTGGAGTGGGCATGGTCACCGACAGAGACTACTATGAACACATATTGCAAGTTGTTGTCTCAATGCAGCTTCAGAGGAGTAATCACACAGATTACTGATCATTTTGTCACTCCATTTTACAAGATGATATTCGAACAGGATCCACCCTGCATGTTGAAGGAAGAAATGGAGGCACTGTTAGACATTGCTGATTGGTATGCCTCATCGTCTGATACCTTCATTCGAATGTTCAGCATGGACAAGCATATTCATGTTCTACCGAAGTTTTCCTTGGAAATACTTTTCATGCAGGAAATAACTTATCAAATCTCGGCAAGATTGACAATAAGACTGCACCAGAAGAAGAAGCCACCTTAGCCCCCTCTTCCATTGTGGATTGGGTTATATGAGATCTGGAGTATCAATCAAGTGGATGTCAAAATGGAATAGATGAAGAAGTACCCATTCGACCTCCGAATTTACAATCTGTATTACCCACATAGTATTGTGAAGGATCACTACATGAGAGTTCAGTTCAACTGGATCCACGGGGCATTTCATTGGGCCAAGGAGGATCCATGGAGATATTGCTACAGTTTCTCTAGACCCAATGAGCAGGTCAGTTTTGCTCTGGAGTGGTTAGTGAATCAACATGAAGCAACATCATTGAGAACACTAGCAGCAATAGTAGTAGCAGAGGTAGGCATACCAGTGCATGACAAGGGTAAGAGGAAGATTGTCGATCACATGGAGGAGGAGCAAAGATGCAAGTTCCGAGAAGATCCATTAGTAGAGAAAGCATCTATGGCTATAGAGGAAAAGAGGCACCAACACAACATGCGAATCACGCAAAGGGAAAGGGAAAAGAAAATAATGGAAGAAGCAGAGAAAGAGTTGCATGAACTGAAAGAGCAACTCCAGAAGGAACAAGAGCTACGCAAACAGGAGAGGGAATCGTAGTAACAACAGATATAGCAAGGGGTGCAACATCTGCAAACATATGAAAAAATGCCCATACATGTAGTGGAATTATCAGATTAGCTGGCATCATGTAGACAGGGTGAACCATCGCAGGAGAAAGACTTCACTCATGAGATAGAATAATCACTCCAATAGTTGGATGTAGACATGGAGCAACAAGAGTTGGAATAGGACACCGACCTCATACCTCATCACCAAGAGGTCGACATACCCACTTCACCACATCCAGATGATGAGCAAGTCTCAAGTGACCAAGGATGCACTGAGATCCTTGGTGATCAGCAAGAAGGAGAGATACACAACATCACATTTGATGAATCTCAACATAGAGTTATGCAGTCTCACAAAGTGTCAATTCCAGAGGATCATACATCTCCTGCGCAAGTTGAGGAATGAGTGATCGTGACTGATGTTTGCAAACATCCAATGGCCTTGGCCAATGCAACCAGAGTGCATGATGAAGCCACTATCTCAAGTGTGTGCTTTATGATAGCTGAGAATGAGTGAATGGCAAAGGAACTATAGACGTCCAAGCAAGGAGGAGACTTGGTGATAATGTCCACCCAAGATGAACTAAAGAAGGAAACACTAGATGAATTATTGTCCCTTGACACAATTATGTGAGTGTTGTACTACAATTTTGGGACCATGCATAAGGCAGTTGTCCATCTCAATGGATGGCAACAACAATGTGATAGAAGAGCACGTATCTTGATGAACTTGCATGTTGTTTTTTATGACATGCAAACATGGATGATGAAAGACAAGGGAGCCCCGCTTCACTTGTCCAAGATGATGAGGGCCAATGCGCTTGAGTTGAAGGCACATATCCAGAGTCAGATCCAGAATTATGAATATATCTCATAGCTCATCACTAGCATACAGGCTTCCCATGCACGAGTATTCAAGAGTATGGATGTTATGGTGCACACACATGCGATCCCATCTATTGGGACTCTCACCCAGGAGAAGATAAAGAAACAGGTCCAACTAGAGCTTGACTCATACTTTGACAAGTTGATGTGCATTGCCACCAGCCCAGACTTGCCCATTAGTGTAGAGATCATGCACAAGTGTGTTTTTGGTCTGACCGCATTGAATACAATGATGCACATGCTTTTAGATGAGTTGGACAGAGAAGCATGAGAAGTGTACCCATATGCTATGGAGGAAAGAGTCCGGTTTCAAACAGATGTCACCGCGGAGCACACAGACACCACCAAGGACTACCGATCTTGGCATCAGTATGTTACTATTGATCAGCATGAGGATGTTAAGGAGTTGGACTTCCAAGGTTGTCTAAGTTAGAGTGATGTCTAGCTTAACTTGCTCAAGTCATTTTGTTTCACATGGGTACATGTGCATTGTAATGTAAAGTCATGTCAAGTGTAAGTCAATTTGTGATAGTTGGATGTAACAGTCATAGAGTAGATGAAGAGTCATGAGGATAGTTGAACTGTCACAATGGGGGATTTCAAGGGTTGCCCCACCTTTTGTTATAAATAGTCCCTCATAACTCATTGTAAAGGCTTTTGGGCAGCCAAGCTTCTGATAAGACTATCTTGGAGAGATCTTGGACAGTATTGTAATGAGCCTTGGCTTCTCCACTGCACAGTGCTAGTACATCTCTTTGGAGGAGTAGGTGGATGTGGTTGTAACGTTCCACTATTGGAACTAGTGGTTGGACATGGATGTATTGTATGACTGGAACTTAAACTTCTTTATATAATAAGAGTCAACACGTTTCATGCATATGTTGTATTGTATTCTATGCTATATGGTTTACTCTAAATGTTATATGTATTGGTTTGCTTACACATGCATGCATAGACTATTTTGTATAAGTATGTATGAATCTTTCTGAAATGTGTTGTTGGTTTAACCGTGACTTTGTATTGCTCACTAACTTTCCTTCCATGTTGTGATGTATCTTTGCTCGTGTGTTCCCTTCCAAGCCGAGTACTATT
The DNA here is from genome assembly GCA_000404065.3 of Pinus taeda. Classification (NCBI taxonomy): domain Eukaryota; kingdom Viridiplantae; phylum Streptophyta; class Pinopsida; order Pinales; family Pinaceae; genus Pinus; species Pinus taeda. The sequence goes on from APFE030236391.1 coordinate 32,538, forward strand.
ACAAGTTTCCAAGGGGTGCACTTACCTTAACCTCCATGTGTTAAAACCTCTCATGCACCTTCCTTGATTCACTGCAGCTATCACACCCTTGATACCAACAGAGTTATCTTACTTGCCTCTATGAAAAATCATGGTCAAGGCATTACCATACGACCCATTGTTGGGATTCCTACACCAAACGGTATGAGGTCTAATTAGAACTTCTTACGGGGGAGATCCCCTGACATGTTGGCGGGTCCAACACCATCAACATTTCTGGCGCTAGAAGGAGGGTCAGATGACTAACTATGCCCTCTCATCCGGTTTTGAACCTTTGCATATCTTTAATGGATTCTTGCACTCTTCTCCCTTCGCGATGTTTTTTGAATCATGAATATGTCACCATCATGCAGGAGTTTTTCAATCACTTGTCCACATACACGTATGATGGTGAAGGAAAATTGGCCTGGCCTAAGTATTTATATGGCTTTCATTCCATGCTTCATGAGGAAGATGGGTGTTCTGACAAATAGGCCAGCTTGTTGCTTGCATACACACTTCACGAATCTCCACTTCGATGGATGTTTAGCCTATCGGCTGAAAGCGTGCACTCACTTGAGCACTTCAGTGACCTCGTTGAAGACACTTTCTATCATTTTGATCTAGACCATCTTGACCAAAAACTACTACTACAACGGAAGGCTCTACATGAGTCGATTATGGATTTTTGGCAATGCTTCCGTGACTTGCAGTTTCAAGCTCTGAGGAGCCAGATAGAATTTTTCTATATTTGGGAACAATTCGAGTATTTCCTTAAGAAATTTTCTCATCCCAAGAAGAATTTTGAAATCGAGCCTCGCTCAACATTCTTTAGTAAGGGAGTTGCGCAATATTAGACGGATGTGGTCACTGTCACGACTGACTGTCTACCATCCCTTCATCAAACAGCACCACCACTGCATAGTGGTGTTGAGGATCATGCTAACACACCTATCCATATTTCACATCCTCCCAACATCACTTCACTTAATTTTCACATTGATTTGGTTGTGAGTCCTTCGAGTTCTCATATGCATTTTGTTCCACAACCTCCATCTTCGCACTCAATTGTTCCTCTAAATGATATTATATTGTGTTCTTCCATTCTGGACTCTTCACTTATTATGAACGAGGATCAATCGATTGACGGCGTTGGTGTTGCACAACCAACATGAGTTGTCATTCATGAAGAGTATGAGTGGGAGCTTGGGCATTAACACTCGGTGAAGGATGAATCCCTTCTGTTTGAGCCTCTTTCGTTCTTTCCTGACATTTTTTAGTGAACCTGCCATCCATGATTTTGCATGTGTATCTCCATCCACGAATGCACCCATTGTTGATCACTCGCAGGACACACCAGATGTTGGTACATCATTCGACAATGGAGAGGATAAGTTATTCATTAAAAATCCACTTGATCTTTCATCTACCTTTTCCGGAAACACAAAGGATAAGTTTTTTCTCTTTTCATCTACCCCTTTGTTTGATTTAGCTGATCATGAGGATTCCGATGAGCTCATTGATTTTTCTAATCACTGTGGTCATGATCCATTTACTTCCATCTTTGATCATGATCATGACTCTATCGAAATTTATCTTTCGAAGCCACTGGTTTATGATGATCTATCTGATGGCAAAGTTGAAACACCCAAGACTATCAAGGCACTTCATCCCCAGCTGATGGTAATGTTAGGCCCTCACTCTCTTGGGGTTAGTCTCACTTCCGATCAGGAAATTTTTCAATCACCTGAGGCTCCTCGTCACTCATATGTATGCATTGAAGATCTATCTCACACACAGATCCTACTTTCCCCACTCGAACTACACAATCCTATCACTCATGCATTAGAGGAATCTTACATTGTAGGCACTCTTGCATGACACAAGTTATCTTTGTTTATTTCATTTTCTTGCATGTCATAGTCAAGAGTGTTCTTATGCTTAAAAGTTGCACACAGTGTCGCACAACTTCATGATAAGACCACGAACTGCTCTTCATGCACTCATACTCACTAATGTCCTGTTGGTACTTTGAAACACAAAGTGGGGTTGTCTTCATTGTTATATCTTTCTTGCTTGCTGGTTTGCACAACTGGGTTTCTCGCGGACCAAACCTTCACCAACATGGGTCAACCAATGTGTTGGTGGTTGCATTGGAAATATCATTTCACGTGATCAGGCTCATGCACCATTAGCTTAGGAGTATGAGTAGTGTTTTATTTCAATCAGTTTGCTTGCATGCTTGTTTTCTTACTTGTTTTATTTGTTTGTTTGTTTGCTTGCTTGTTTGCTTACCAGCTTTTCTTTCTCTTTTGATTATGCTCTTTATTTGTTTTGTTGTTTGTTAGTTTTCTTATTTTGTTCATAGGTTAAATTCGCATGAAACCATGTATGACTCTTGAAACTAGCCAGATAAAGTACAAGAGCGCTTGAATCACTACTTGGTTATATGTTATCTTGCCTCTATATGAAGATCTTGTTACTTTCATTCCATAATACATCAAAAGAAAATACTTATTTTTTGAAGCAAACCTTGGTGAAAACACAATGCTTACAAGCTAACTAGTGGCACCTACTCTAGTCGGTTGTTTTTAAGTTAACCCTTGTCAGCTCAGTGAAGTAGAGTAAGGTGAGGAGGAAAACCTTAATAGGTATGTCAGAGTTATAGTAAACTACTTCTCATAAACTTAATATGGATCACAGAAGCATCAATTCAACAATTCAACAACTGCTTCTCTATTGGAACAACCTCTTCTGGTCTCAATAAGTGGAGATCCCTCTTCCACCTCTAAAATGAATAAGTGTTATTCACAGTTGAAAAAAAATCAAAATGAAAAATGAATAAGGCAAAAGAAAAGAAAGGCTTCTTACACAGAGAGGTGATGCAAGTAACTCTGTCAGGGTACTAACCAAGCTCGCTGGCAGTGGAGCCATGCTTGTGTTCCTATGTGACTCCACCGGGGTACTGTCCAGGCCTGCTGACAGTGGAGAAACACCAGAGATGAAACTAAGACTCTGATAACTATACTGCTTGTGCACCAATATACCCCTCAACCCTAATCAAAACAACTATGTTTCCTTGGCTTGGAATGTATGTCAATCGACCAAGATCTTGGCAGATGCTACATCTTACAATCAAGCTAGTGTGAAACCAAGAGGAGCTGAGAACTAAACAATACTTATGGAGGTGTTAGAATTGCTTTTCATGAACAAGATCCATTCCGAGAGCTGGAGTTCTACTAGTGTGTCGCCAAGTGTTGTAGTAGCCACAACCACCCTCCAACATTTTTCCTTAGCTTTGTTTTGGAGCCTCCCTACAAACCTTTCACGACACCTTGTCTTGCTTCGTCAAGTACACAAGCTTCAGTGTTTTTCCTGCACAAAGGCATCCTGTCGATCATAGCTTGATGCATTCCCCTCATAGGCTATTCATCCAGACTTGGTCTAGCTGTAGGCTGAGTAGCTCCCCCAAGAAATTGTGCATTTCTGGAGAGAAACCACCCTTCCCTCCAGAAATTGCACAATCCTGTCTGGCAACCTATTGGACTCCAGAATTGCACAATTCTACTAGCCAACCCTCACAGTGAAAATTACGCAATTTTCCCAAGCAAGGTTGCTCAACCCAGAATGCAAAAATCTAGGTAGTAGTCAGCTACTCTACCCAGAAATTGTGCAAATCTCCTAGGTAACTAGCCTAGCTCCCAACCAGAAATGCGCATTTCCTTCAAGCAGTTGATCAACTTCATGCATGAGCAGTTGGGTTTACCAGTTCCACCCAGGACCAAGGAAACTTGACTTGCATGCATGGCTTTATTTTTCCCAGAATAGCAAAAGGCAACATGGAAAAGGAATCCCATGTTTCAGGGAGCTATTTTTAGCAACTGGAGGTTACATGCAAAACTTTTTTAGGAACTTTCCTCCAAGTGTATCTTTCTCCTAGATTTGTGGCATGCATGTCATCAGCTCAAAACTTATTTATTTGACTCATCCGAGCTCATTCTTTCACATCGAACTTAGAGCTCTAACATCCCACATCACATCCATCTCAGCTATTCATGGGTCGGTGGCCTCCTCTTGTCGTTTTCAACATTTATGTCACTTTTTATGTTTTCGCTTGTGTGAGTACTGTTTTCTTGATTTATTTGAATGATTTTTGTTGTTTACATGTATACTAGCTTGTCCTAGCACTATTTCAATTTTCATTGCTATCTCACTCCTATCGCATGCATGAAACTATTTTGCACGAACAGTCACTGATTCAGTGACTTGCTACATTCACATGTATGTTTATCTATCTACTGAATCTTTCATTAATGTTTTCATGCTCTGTTAATCACTTCTACTTTCACTTAGTGTTGCCATGCATCCACTTTCATATTTTCTTTCAGTTGCCCATTGGCGAGTCTGTCCACCCTTAGCCTGAAATCTACCTTCATTGAGACATAATTGTGCGATTTGGGGAGGGAAGTCCCTTTCTTCCTCTCCAAAAATGTGCATTTCTACCCAGGCACTATCCTCCAAGACTATTTTTTTCATTTCTAAGGGACGGTGACTGCTAGCCCAGAAAATTGTGCAATGCAATCCCTGAGCCTGCAGTCACTCCCAGTTGGAATTGCACATTATGCATGCCCAACAACCATCAGCCAGTCTGGATTGTGCAAATCCAACAACCAGTCTTGCCTCCCAGATAGCCCAAACTTCCTTTTGCACAGTTCTCGCAGCCATTCACCCAGCCTCCTAGAAGAAATTGTGCAATCTTGACTACCAGCTCCCCAGGTATGCGCTATGTCATTCCCCAAATATGCTTTGGTTTTCGCTGACAAATTTCTTGCCATGCCTCTAAAGTACTAATTTGTGTGACCCACATTCAATTGTGAAGGATCACTGCATGAGAGTTCAGATCAACTGGATCTACAGGGAATTTCATTGGGCTGGGGAGGACCCATGGAGATATTTCTACAGTTTCTCCAGACCCAATGAACAGGTCGGCTTCACTCTGGAGTGGTTAGTGAAGCAAGATGAAGTGGAACCATTGAGAGCACCAACAATAGCAGTAGCAGTAGAGGTAAGCATACCAGTGCATGACAAGGATAAGAGGAAGATTGTCGATCACATGGAGGAGGAGAAAAGTTGCAAGTTTCGAGCAGATCCATTAGTAGAGAAAGCAACTATGGCTATAGAGGCAAAGAGGCACCAGTGTGACATGTGAATTGCACAAAGGAAGATGGAAAAAAGAAGAGTGGAAGAATCAAATAAGGAGTTGCATGAACTGAAAGAGAAACTCCGGAAGGAACAAGAGTTGCACAAACAGGAGAGGGAAGCGCAGTAGCAATAAATACAGTAGGGGGCGCAACATGTGCAGACAAATGAAATAGCACCCGTATAGGTAGTGGAGTTATCAGATCAGCTGGCATCAGGTAGACTAGGTGAACCATCAGTGGAGCAAGACTTTGCTCATGAGATAGAACAAGCACTCCAATAGTTGGATGCAGAGATGGAGCAGCAAGAGTTGGAACAAAGCACCGATTGCATGCCTCATCACCAAGAGGTCAACTTACCCGCTTCACCGCATCCAGATGATGACCAATTCTCAAGTGACCAAGGAGGCACTGAAATCCTTGGTGATCGGTCAAAAGGAGAGATGCATAACATCTCATTTGATGAATATCAACATAGAGTTTTGCAGTCTCACAGAGTGTCAACTCTAGAGGATCATACATCTCCTGCGGAAGTTGAGGAACGAGTGATCATGACTAATGTGTGAAAACATCCAGCAACCTTGGTCGATGCAACCAGAGTGTATGTTGAAGCCACTAGCTCAAGTGTTTGCTTTCTGATAGGTGAGAATGAGCGAATGGCGAAGGAACTACAGACTACCAAGCAAGGAGGAGACTTCGTGACAACGTCCACCCGAGCTGAACTGAAGAAGGCAACACTAGATGAAGTATTGTCCCATGATACAATTATGCGATCATTGTACTCCAAGTTTGGTACCGTGCATATGGTAGTTGTCCATCTCAATGGATGGAAGCAGGAATGTGCTAGAAGAGCACATATCTTGATGAACTTGCATGTTGTTGTTGATGACATTCAAACATGGACGACGAAATATAAGGGAGCCTTGCTTCACTTTCCCAAGATGATGAGGGCCAATGCGGTCAAGCTGAAGGCACGTCTCTAGATTCAGATCCAGAACTACGAAGAGATCTCATAGCTCATCACTAGTACATAGGCTTCCCATGCATGATTATTCAAGAGTATGGATGTTATGGTGCATACACATGTGATCCCATCTATTGGGACTCTTACCCAGGCAAAGAGAAATAAACGACTCTGGCTAGAGCTTGAATCATACTTTAACAAGTTGATGCACATTGCCACTAGCCCAGACTTGCCCATCAGTGCAAACATCATACACAAGTATGTTGGTGGTCCAACCGCATTGAAGACAATGATGCGCATGCTTTCAGACAAGTTGGATAGAGGAGCACGAGCAGTGTACCCAGATGTTATGGAGGCAAGAGTCATGTTTAAGATAGATGTCACTATGGAGCATGTTATCACTCCAATGGATCTCCAAGGCTGAGGAAGAGTCCAACTAAGGTAACCACAGACCAACCTTTTGACTTGGTATCTAGCCCTACCAAGCTGGAGAGGGCTTTATCCACAAAATCACAGCCAAGAGGGCTAGATTAATTAGGGTTTTAGGCTAGTTATGATGTGCAAAAGTGTTTGACTGTTTGAAATTAGGTTGTTGGATGAGGATTAGGTCAAAGAGACTAGGTCATGGAAAATAAGGGTATGATTGCAAACATTTGTGGAGCAAGGTAGGTAGAAACTCAAACACTTTAAGGTTCTTGAGTGAGATGGATCAGACTAGTGAGGTGCTAGAAAGAGAAAGACAAGCATGTATTCTTTCTAAACTGAAGAAAATGGACAAATTATGAAGATTTCCCCAAAACAGAGCATGTAAGATGTATTCTGCTCATCAACTTGAAAATCAACATATCATAGAAGTGAAAAGAAACATGAGAGTACAAAACATTCAAACATATGAAACATAAGAAGAAAATATGCCAAAATTCCATACCACAGGTATTCCATCAAAATAGTTGCAACTCATTCATTAAATTTCTGCCAAATATTGATTACACTAGTGTCTCTAATCAATGCTACAAAATCCAACTGCATCCAACCTTTGAAAATACTGAAGAATACAAGATATAGGCTTCAAACAAACTCCTCCTAGCCTTAAGGGTCAAATCCATGAGAGGAGGAGAAGTTCCACCAAAATCTAAATTGATAGCTAGAGTATAGGGTGGTCAAAGTGACTCATCCCTAATTACAATGAAACTGATTCATTACACCTCATTGAGTCCGTTTACATAATGTATTTAACCTAGGTAATAGTAGAAACACCATAATTACATTTATATCATCAACTACATAAGTAAAAACTTGATTTCCTAAGATGAAAATTAAATTTGCAGAAAAAACAGTGAAAAATCAGAAAAACTATCAAACGTGCCATCTTTGTGTCAAACACGCCATCCATCTCGCATTAAAGTTTGGAATGCCTTCCTGGTCTCCAAATTGAGCTCAGGATAGATAATTGGAAAGCCTGTCCTATCTAGTTTCCAAATCTACCTTTAGATTTCAGAATGGACTTGATTTGGTCCTCGAAAAGTTGATTTATCCAAGACTACTCAGCCCGCAGCACCAAGGTGAAAAAGGAGGCAGAACATTGATTTTTTGTGTGGTTTTTCACCTTTTCACCTGCCAATATTGCAAACCAGGCCTAGAAAATTTTGTTTCCTGCATGTCTTCATCATTTTTCATCCACTAGTGGTCTTCATTTGGTCAAAATTTGCCTCAAACAAAAGCGCAGTGTGCCCCGTGCATTCTAGCTATCACAAAACTGCCTATGATTATTGAAAAACAAAAAAGCTTCAAAATTACCCCAAAAATTTTCAAAATTGGTGAAATATTTTCTGATAATGTGATTTATGCATGGATTGAGGCTTCAACAAGGATTTCAAGTCTTCCTTCCTCTTCTTGCTTGTTTAGGGCTTCAATATTTGCATTAGCTCTTCTAAGGTTTCCCCTTGCAATCTTGTTCCTCATGGCATAATGTTTTGCCATCTTTCTCTAAATCTCATTTTTTTTTTTTGGCCTTGTCCAAGAGCTTCTCCAAATGTTGGTTTACCTTTTCAATCCATGCTCCCAGTTCTCATTAATCATGATGGAAAACTTTTCATTCCATGTGAGCCGATTTGTAAGCTCACCCTCCTTTTGTCTCTCTAGTTCTAGAGCTCTTTTCAACCCTCTAGTCCTAGGTATGATTTTTGTTTCTTATTCTTATTCAGGTTCACCATACTTTCCATAGGCCTCATCAAGCAATGCCTTGGCTTTCATTTCTTCTCTTTTTGCCTTGATGAGATGAATCTCCATGACATCATGCTTTGCTTGAAGTTGCTAGTTGTCTTGCTCATAATATGAAATAATAAATTTAGACCTCTCTAAGTTTGCCTAGATCTCCCTAATGTATGCATATTTTTCCTTGATGACTATGCTAATGCTCTAATTTTCATCATTCTCATCTAGGTTAACAAGGTCAACATCCTATTTTGTCTCATGGAGGTCCTCCTCCTCTTGCTTGATCTCTGCCTCTGTCATTTTTTCTTTGCCTTTGTGTACCTACTTTGTTGGTGAAGAAGGTAGGGCTCCTCCCACAACCTGTGGGGTAAACACCTACCTATGACCTCTCCGATAAGTATGTGCCAATATAGCCAAATCAGCCCTCTTAAGCTTAATGACCTCAACCTACGTAGTTTACTTAGGCTCACTGATCTCAGCTCTGCTAGGTGACTCAATGTGCTCATGAAATGATGATGGTGGAGGTGATGGTGAAGGAGACTAATCTGATGATGATGCATGAATTGTGGGTTGAGATGGAGGAATGGATGTGGAAGGATGAGATGATGAAGGCACATCTTGAACATGGTGAATATATGGATCAGTGAATATGTCATTAGATATGAAAATACTCCATGAAATGTTCAATTGTTTGAGTTGATGGCGAAAAATGATTTTGATGAGGGAATGGTGAAAAATGATTTTCATTTGATGCTCATATTCTCTTTTTTGGACAATATATGCCATCTTGTCAATGCTCTGGAAGAGAAAATAAGGTATGTTGAGCATCTTGACCCTTTTGAAGTGCATGAGTAGCCAGATATGATAGGTATAAAGTCTAGAGAACCTACCTTCACAAGTATCTCATGATGATTTTCATCATGGGAACATATCTCTCCAGGAGGTAAGAGAAAGGAAGAAGCCTCTTTCTTTCATTCTTGTATCTAGGTTTGATATATGGCTCATAGTAATGTTCCTCCAAATTTGTTTTCTTAAACCATTTTTCCCCAACATCTGGGATTCCAATGGCAACTGATATGATGGTAGTGGACACAATGAACATGACACCAGCAAGGGTTACCTAGTTGTCATGGAGATTGGAGATGAATAGTCTACTCAACATAAGATAATGTTGGACCTTTTGTACTTTTTCATAGAATTTAAAACATCCTAGGTGCTTAAAACATGTAACAACCATGGGAGATGCCATGGGTTCCTTGTCATTTCTTGGCTCAAGTCTAAGGATTCTCCCTCCTTTTTTTGGCTTCCTCTCCTTTCTTTCTTCCTCCTCACTGGAACTTTTGTTTTCTTCTTATGACATGGTGTCTTGATGTTTATAACCCTAGGGAGATGAAATAATAGTGGAATATAGGTATAGGGAGTTAGGAATGGTGTGAGGAAATTTAGAAAGATGAGGGAAGGGGTTTTTGGTTTAAGGGAAGTGACAGGGAGTGGGAATGTGATGGGATTTGGGATATGGAATTTTATTAAAGGTTAGGGGTTTTGGGAGCCTAGGAAAATAGAAAACCTAGGTCTTAGGGTTTTGGGAATAAAGGGCTTAAGGAAGGAATGGGATGATATGGGGGTTGGGAAAGGGTTTAATAGTGATATGGGAAGGGAATATAAGTACTAGGGAGTGAAATTGGAGGCGTGGGAATGAAAATAGGGTTTGCAAGTTTTGAAAACTCCAAATTTCACACAAGAAACTTAATACCATGAATTTATGACTTGCGAAATGTAAGGAGGGTATATTTTAGTGTTTCTTACTTGCTGGAGGATGAAGGAAACCAATGCTAAAGTTTGTGGAGTGATGGCACTTTGTTTAGAGGCTGGTGAGAAGTTTGGTCAAATGTGCAGTGCACAACACAAGCGCACAACGTAACATTGAAATGTGCCATCCACTTGACAAACATGCAACGTAACACTGAAACGTACCCTCCACGACGCAAACACACGACATAATCTCTATTTTTCCAATTTCACCTTTCAGACTTGAAAATTTCTCCTTTGTTGAGGTTGCTCGATAATGACAAGTAAATGAGGTGTGAATTAATGCCTTGAGGGTTTAAATACTTGGTGGAATTTGATTTGTTGATTTAAAACCCATTTTTATAATGTTTCAAATCACTTTTCAAACATTGCACTAATACCCTTTACCTTGTCCTTTTTCTTTGCACATTGAACAATTGCTAGAGTAGACACTTTTTGATTTGAAATTTATTGTCTAGTTGGCATGGTAGAACTGAGTTGGTAGCTTGAGAAAAAGTTTTATTACATAGAATTGGCATAAAATTATAGAATTAAAATTAAAAATATTACATTTGAACTCAAAATTACATGATGAAATAAGCATTTCTCTTTACAAATCATATTCACATGGTGAAGAGAGGTTAGTAATCATTTTGACACTTGCTGGCTTTAGGCAATGGAGTGGAATTTTATGAACCATGAAAACCCTAATGACCTAATGAAAACCTTGACTAGATTGACCTTTGATGACAAGACTAATGTGATGGCATGATGTCATTAAATTTATAGATAATGGATCCTCAGCAAGGTGTGGAAATGTGCCAACAAGTAATCAAATTTGAGGGAGAGATGATTTTTTATTTTAGGACCCTAGTGGAATGACAAAATTTCTGAATGAGACCCTAATATGAAATGAAAAGAGAATTTTTTATCACTGATGGAAGGATGAAAATATTGACACTAACAGAGCACACGGACACCATCAAGGACTACTAATCTTGGAATTAATATGTTAATGTCGATCTATGTGAGGATGTTGAGGAGTTGGACCTTCATGGTTGTCTAAGTTAGAGTGATGTCTAGCTTAACTTTCTCAAGCCATTTTGTTTCACATGGGTACATGTGCATTGTAATGTAAAGTCATGTCAAGTGTAAATCAAGTTGTGATAGTTGGATGTAACAGCCATAGAGTAGATGAAGAGTCATGAGGGTAGTTGAACTATCACAAAGGGGAATGTCAAGGGTCACCCCACCCTTTTTTATAAATAGTCCCTCATAACTCATTGTAAAGGCTTTTGGTTAGCCAAGATTCCAACTTGGAGATAGCTTGGCCAGTATTGCAACTAGCCTTAGCTTCTCCACTATGCAGAGCTAGTACATCTCTTTGGAGGAGCAAGCATATGGGGCTATAATGTTCCACTATTGGAACTAGTGGTTGGAAATGGATGTATTGTATGAATGGAACTTACACTTCTTTATATAATAAGAGTCGGCATGTTTCATGATGTTGTATGTATTCTATGCTATATGGTTTACTCTAAATGATATATGTATTGGTTTGCTTACACATATACGTATAGAATATTCTTTATAAGTATGTATGAATTTTTCTGAAATGTGTTGTTGGTTTAACCATCACTTTGGATTTCTTGCTAACTTGCCTTCCATGTTGTATTGTATCTTTACTTGTGCGTTCCCTTCCAGGCTAAGTACTATTATAGGTTGCTAAGGGGTGAAATCACCTTAACCCCCATGTGTTACAACCTCTCATGCACCTTCCTTGAATCACTGCAGTTTTCACATCCCTGGTACCAATAGAGTTATCTTACTTACCTCTATGCGAAATCGCAATCAAGTCATTACCATATGACCCACTGTTGGGACTCCTACACCAAATGGTCTGAGGTATAATTGGAACTTCTCACTGAGCAGATCCCCTGACATGTTGGCAGGTCCAGCACCATCAACAAAGAGATCATGCAAGACCTCTACAAGGTGCTCATAACCATACATAAGGTGATTGTTCACTTTCATAGTTTGCAGCAGTATAGAAGAGACTTTGTCAAAAGGAATGTACAAGCTTCCATTGTCACTATGTAGGAATGGACAATGGAATACAAAGGGGCACCACTTAACTTACCAAAGAAAATGAAGCCATAGGTAGATTTCGAGAAAGCAAGAGTTCAAATATTGATTCAGAACAATAAGCATCTTGTATCATTCATTGGAAGTATTCAAGACTATCATTTATGGTTATACGACAATTTGGATTTCATGGTGAAAACTGTAGGTTTTAACCCTATACAAAAATTACCTGCATACGAATTCTAAAACAAAGAAAATAAACAATGCGAGAGCATAATACATAAAACACATATACACAGAGATTTTCCCCTGGATCCCAAAACCGGGACTACCAGCTTGATGTTTCATTATATTCCTTTAAATGTTACAATACATATTTATACATGTCGAAGCATCCAATACCATGGACTGAAAAACCATCGCGTCCAAAACCAAGGACCGAAAACCATAGGTAGGTTCGCCCAACCTAATATAGGGTCCAAAATAAATTTCCCGGGGCACTGCCCCGGACCCCATAAAGGGAGGCTACCTACCCCCCTAAAACCCCCCAAATAGGGGGGGCCACCCCCCCTTGTGACCCCCTCGCTGTGTAATCGATGCAACAAAGGGCTCCCCCGATTCACTACATGGTTAGTCATGGAAAGAATATAACACATCCCAACAAAAACACGAAAGATCCCATCAGTTGGGTCACTCACTGAAGCCAAACAAAGGCACCAGGTTAGGAAGGAGATTGAAGAGTACTTGAAGCAGCTAAGACAAATTGCCACCAAGGAGGATTTGGAGATGAGCAGACAGAACATGAAAAATTACATCAATGGTCCTGTCTAGATTAGAACAATGTTGATCTTTCACGAGAGGGATGCTAAAATTGCATCCAAGTCATTGTACCTAAATGCTATGGATGCTAGAGTTCACTTGCAGTGATACACCATAACGCAGTTTGGGGATGTCATCGCACAGTACCAAGCTTGGCACCAATATGTGACTGAGAAGCATCAAGTGGAAGTTGTTAAGCTAGAGTTTCCCCAAACTCAAGCATCACAATGTTTTGTCTTTTTAGGCTATTAAGTTGTCTCTACCCTATTTTGTCTTATATGGGTACTAGTGTAAATTGTAATATTATTCATAATTATGTTGTAAGTGAAATTCCAAGTGTCAATATTGGAATATGAAGAGTCATGATGTAATTTAATAAGTCATTCTATAAAGAAGTTGAAGATTCATGAGGGTAGTCCAAAGGTCACAAAGAGGAGTTGAAGAGTCACCCCCTCTTGTTATAAATAAAACACCATAACTCATGGTAAGGCGATTTTGGGAGCCAAGATTTTGGCCAGCCTTAGGCTTAGAAGGCACTTGGGAGTATTTTGAAGAGCCTTGGCTTCTCTGTAGCATAGAGTGAGTATAATTCTTTGGAGGAGAAGGTGTTCTTGACTTTAATGTTCCACTATTGCGGCTAGTGGTCTATTAATGGTGTATGTATGAATGGAACTTTCACTTATAATAATAAAATTAGAGCCAACACGCTTTCATGCATATATTGTGAATACAATAGGACTATTCTTGTTGTATTTGCAATGTATTCTATTTAACTTACTCTTATGGTTATGCACTATTTCGTTTGCATTTGTATGAAACTTGTTGAATGCATGGTGTTGCATTAATTCATCACTTTAACTTGTGGACTATTCTGAATCTTAGCTTTTGATTTCATTACACTCATGTGTTCCTTTCAAGATGTGTACTATTACAAGATTCCAAGGGATACACTTCCTTTCCCCTTCGTGTGTTGGAAACTTCATGCATTGCAGTTGAATTTCCACAGGGTCACACACATGCTCTCACCCAAAGTTACTGTACTTCACTTTGTGTGTTTTCGTAGTCAAGGCATAAAATTACCTCCCATTGTTGGGACTCCTACTCCAAATGGTGTGATGTCTAGTTGGGACTTCATATCGAGGATATCCCCTGAATTTTGGTGGGTCCAGCACCATCAAAATTTGTGGCACTAGAAGGAGGGCTAGATGAAACGTTGATCCCTTGAATTTTGTTTTGAACTTCTGCAGTCATTTAATGAATTCTCCCCAAATCATAACCCCGACATGTTTTTCTAGACATACAAGTATGAAAATGCCAATGATAATTATTGATGACTTTTCAAATTCGAAATTCAATGCAAGGGTAAAACCACCTTTTTTAGCACACCGCACATTTTCTTGATTTCTGCATGAAGCACAACATCCAATGTGATGATGTTGGTTGTAGGTTGTTCATTCTCACGTTTGAAGGGCATGTACGAGAATGGTGTAACACATTTCCTAATGACTCCATACGCTCTTTCGAACAAATTTTCATAGAGTTGTGTGATGCTTTTGATATCTCTATTCGTAGAAGTCTATGTAAGAATATTTTAAATTTGTGAAAATAACCTAATGAATCTGTTCAGGATTTTCATGATCATTTTATTCATTTCTTCTTTGAATTTCCAGAAGATGGTGTTGATTAGTCTTTCTTGGTAGACATATTTCTATATCTTGTTCACATTTCAAAAAATCCACATGCTTGAATCTTTCGAACCTCTCCCAACATATCGTGGTATTATAGCTTCTAAATCTGTGATGGAGGAAGTTGTTGTACCAAGTGATCCTCTATCCCCTTCCCATCAAACTTATCTAGATCTGCAGGTTGAGTTTGGAGAACTTTGGAATTCATCTATTGGTCTACCACCATCTTCTCCAACCCCACATACTCAAACTTTTAGTGCAGGTTTGGGCTGTGAGTCTGATGGTTGTGATGAAGTGGTATCTCCTCATCCTCCATCCTTTGGTCCCTATGATCCTCTGGATTTTGATATGTTGTGTTCACCTATTTTGAATCCCTCTTCTGAGGTTCATGAGGATCAAGTTATGGATAGAGTTGGGGTTGAGTAGCCAACCTGCAACATCATTTATGATGATCATGTGTGGGAGCCAAAAAATGAATAAGAATTTGTGATGAAGGAGGATTTTCTTCCTTCTGCACCTCTCCCTCATCATCCTAAAATTTTCCATGATTCTGTCATTCTTGTTGAATCTTGTGAAAATTTAGTTTCTACTAATGTTACTACTTCCAATGATTCTCACAACATGTGGAATGTCATCTTTTCATCTGAATGCGAAGAGGATAAATATTTTATGCTTGATCCTTCTAATCTCTCATCTTATCTCTCTAAAAATTTAGAGGGTGAAATGTCTCATTTTCCATCTTCCCCTCTTTATGATTCATTGGATCATGAGGATGCCTCTATTTGTGATCTTGAACTTTCTGATTGTGGTTGTCATGACCTTATCATTGATTCATTTGGTCACTATCTTGATTCTTCTGCTCTTGAACTTTCTAAGCCACCAATCTTTGGTGATCCATATTCTAAGGTGTGGCAACTTCCCCAAGATATCGAGGCACTTCAACTCAAGATTATGGTTATGTCAAGTCCTCATAGTGTTGAGTTCAATTCCACTTCTGATCAGAAATGTGTTGAATCTTTCTAGGCTCCTCATCACTATGTCGCATACATTGAAAATAAATCTATTTTACAATTTTCGCATCCTCCATCCATATCACACAATCCTATCATTCATTCATTGGAGGATTCGTTCATGGAAAGCCCAGTCACAAAATGAAAATTTTCCGCAGTTTGAAAGTTTGTTCTTGCATGTCTTCAGGTTGCAGTGTGTCTACACACCACCATGTACTCGCAAAATGTCCCCCATGCACATTTATTTCTTTCTTTGTTGCACATTCTTTCAAACTTCGAACATTTTGGTTTGCATTGCACTACCTTTTTTGTTTTTTTTATGCTTGTATATATTTCTTGACATGCATTCCCTCACATACATAGGTCAGCCAATGCATTGGTGGCTACTTTGGAAGTATCATTTCACGTAAGTTTGGCCTATTAACTATTAGGTTAGGAGTAAGAGTAGTTTTTTTCTTCTATTTTTTTGTTTCTTTGAATCGCTTTATTTTACTTTCCACTCCATATTTTCTTCCTTTTGTTTTCTTTACAGTCATAGGATAGTTTCCACATGAGATCGTTTTTGGCTTCTTAGACAAACTCAGTGAAATCCAAGAGGAATTTGTATTGCTATCAACACTTGGTTATTTTTTCATTCCCTCTCTTTATGTGAATCTTGCATTTCTTTTAGTCAATGATACTCTGATGGAAAATATGTTCCTTTCAGAGAAAATCACAGTGAAATCACAATACTTGCACTTTTAACTAATACCACTTACTCTAATCAATCTTCTATTTTTTGGTTAATCCTTATCAACTAAGTTGATTAGAGTAAGGAGAGAATGAAAACCTTAACAAGTATGTCAGAGGTGTATACAAATATCCTTCTTTGAAGGGACAACCTCTTTTTCTCTCAACAAGTTGGGATCCCTCTTTTACCCCCATGAAATAAATAACTACCTCTGCACAGTTATTTGAACAAATAAAAATTAAATTAAGGGTGAAATAAGCGAAATAATTTCCACCCAGAGAGGTGAAGCATGCAACTTTGCTGGAGTACTGTCAAGGCTCGCTGGCAGCAGAGCAATGTTTGTGTTCCTAAAGTGACTCCATCAGGGTATTTTCCAAGCTTGCTGGTAGCGGAGTAACACAGGAGATGAAAACTAAGACTCTAACATTTTATTTTACTTATGCATTTATATATTGCTTATCCCCAATCAAAACAACTTAGTCTGACTTGGCTTGGTATGTGTGTGGTCGATAAAGAGAATGGTAGGGACTATATCTTTAACACAAGTTACGTGAAGAAGTTGAGACAATCGATGAACTAAAGAATATTTTCGGAAGAGTTAGACCCGTTTTGCATGAGAAAAGTTCCATACAAAGAGGTGGATTTCTACCTATGTGTCACTAGTTTTGTAGTGGCTACAACCACCCTCCAAAGTTTCTCCTATGATTTGATTCTGGAGCCTTATTTCCTATCCATAGGAACTAATCTTGCATTGATTTAGGTATTCATGCTTTGAATGCGACTTATCTTTTTCATTTTTTATTTTGCTTGTTTGTTTTCATACTTACTTAATCTTTTTATGTCACAAGCTGATCTCCTGACTTGGTTTCACAGTAGTTCTAATATTGCCCCTGAAAACCACGCAATCCTTCAAAGAAAGTAACCTTGATGATGGGAATTGCGCAGTTCAGACTGGCAATCATCCTTAAGCTCATAAAATTCACAATCATGAAAGAAATCCAAACACTGAGCCCACAAACTTCATAAAATATCATTGAGCTCTGAAACTGTGCATTGCACTGCATCGTAAAGTTGCCCAGTTCTCCAAAATTGCATAATTTTTCCCAGCAACATGCACGGAAATTTTCCCTGGAAAAGAAAGAAAACTAAAGGGAAAAAAACATCCCTAAGAAGTAGGGATCCACTATTAATTTCCTAAATGTAGAACATTTTTAATTTTAGAAGATTCCACCAAGTGTCACGTTTCCTTGATTTTAGGTATGCGTGTCATAAACCCTCATATTCTCAAATCTAGTTAATCAACACCTCTAGAGCTCATTTACGCATTCAATCTTGGAGCTCTAGAATTGCCGAGGAGATCAAGGAACCTTCGGTGGTGCTGTCATCACTTTTTTGGGTGATTTTTTCTTTTATCATCTTTTTCCACTTTTTATGTCACTTTTTGTCATTTCACTTGTGTGAGTGTTGTTACACTAATTTCTCTTCATGGTTACAGGTGATTTAACTTATTTTAGCTTGTAGAAGTGTTATTCTAAGTTTTCATTTTCCTTTCACAAGTGTCGCATCAGTTTTCCAATTTTTGCATCGATAGTCATTGTTGTGGTGACTCTCCTCACATGCTTGATTTTCCTTCTATTTGATCAGTTTATGCACTTGATCCACTTTGATTCATTCATGCTTAGTCAGTTTTTCTCTCAAGCTCACATCATCACTCACTTCTGCTCATTTTTCACACTTCCACTAGGCAACTCAACACTCTCCTTTTCCACATCTTGTCTTGCACAGCTGGGAACTACGCAATCCTAAGGATCAAGCCAGAAGCCTGGCCTTTGGAATTGCACAATGTGCAGTACAAGCTGGCCCCAACTACGCATTGCGCAGTTCCAAGGATCAGCCTGTCATTTTGGCCACTGAGATTGCGCAATGCACAGTCTCTTGTAGTCTCTTCCTAGGTTTAGATTGTGCATTGTGCAATATCAAGCCTTAAGCTTTATACTAGGTTGTTGGGACTCCACAATGTGTAGTTCCCACAGTCATCCAGTCTTCCTTGTTGATTAAACTTATGCAATCCTTCTCTCGAGTTACTTGGTTTGTTGCTTGATCATGCTTTAAAGGTAGATTTTTTGAAGCTAATGTTTTATTTCCATGAGTTTCCTTTTTTTCCCACATGTACCACACTTGTGAAGCACTTTCTCCCAACAGTCATTGTTACCATGGCACCAAAGGGAGTTGCTTCAAAAGAGACATTGAAAGAATTACTAGGGAGGCAATTGAGAAAACACTAGTAGACTTGCTAGAATATGCATACACAACTATTTATAGAAAATAAGTCAACACTAACATGGCAAAAAGTTAATGAAGCTCTTTTAGCAAAGAGCCTTGAGGCAGATCTAGAGGACAACTCTAGAAGCAACACCAACAAAAAGCAGCAATCCCGTACAATATAAGGGAAAGAGAAAGGTTGTTAATAGTCCAGGGGGGGGAAATGATGCAAGATTAAAGTGGATCCAATCGTTATGAAAGTAGATTTAGTAGGAGAAGTGAAGAGGAATCAAAGAATATAGAGAGAAAAGTGGAGGAAGAGAGAAAAGGAGAGCTTGCAAGAAACAGAATTAAGATGAAGCAAGAAGAACAAGAACTGAAGGAAGAATGAGAGATGAGGAGGAAAGAACAAGAAGAGAAGCAGAATCAAGAAGAAGAAGAAGAAAGGAAAGGCACCATAACAGAAGAAATAATGTCAACACAGGTTGCAGAGCAAGAACAGAAACAACCAGTAGTGAAAGAGGAGGGTGAACAAATGCAGGATCGAGAGACTTCTTTGTAGATTGATGACTTAATTGAAGTTTCAAATATGGAGTTGGAATTGGAGCCGCAGAATGAGGATGTTGACTTGATTCCGAGTGCACCATAGGTCACTATTTAGTCTCCATCACCTTGAGTAGCAGATTTAGCTCTGAGCAAAGAAGGAGATGTTGTTCCTCTTGATGATGATATGGTAATGGAGTTGTACAATCAGTCTTATGATGAATTCTAGAAGACAATTTTACAAACACGAAGAAAGCATTTTCTGGATGATCATGCATCACCTACATTCACTAGGAAGAGAGCAATAGTGGTAGACGCTATCAAGAATCCAAATTTCATTGTCAAAGACAAATCGACCTTTATAGGTGCAGAAAAATCAAGCACTCAATATTTGATGGCCAAGAATAAGCAATTGGCACAAAACTTATGGGTTTCCCGGCAAGATATAGAACAACTTTGCATAGCTGCACAAAATGCATTCTCCGCATGGGTCTACTTGGAGGAAATGAGAGCAGCGATAATCGATGAAGTATTGACACTTGGAGAGACCATGCATGACCTCTATGAGGAGCCCATAACCATACATAAGGTAGTTGTTCACTTCCATGGTTTGTAGCAGCAGAGCAAAGACTTTGTAAAAAGGAATGCACAAGCTTCGATTTTCTCCATGTAGGAATGGACAATGCAATACAAAGGGGAACCTCTTAACTTGCCAAAGAAAATGAATCCACATGCAGAGCTAGAGAAAGAAAGAGATCAAATACGGATTCAGAACAACAAGAACATCACCTCGTTCATTAGAATTATTTAAGCCTCATATGTACGGTTATATGACAGTTTGGATTTAATGGTGAAAAAACAAAATATACCATCAGTTGTCACGCCTACGAAAGAAAAATTCAAACACCAGGTCACGTAGGAGATTGAGGAGTACTTGGAGCAGCTGAGACAGAGTGCCACCAAGGAGGATTTGGAGATGAGCAGAGTGAACATGAAAAATTACATCAGTGGTCCCATCTATATTAGAACAATGTTTCTCTTTCTCAAGATGGATGTTAAAACAGGCTCCAAGTCATTGTACCTGGATGCTATGGAGGCTAGAGTCTGCTTCTAGCTAGACACCATCACACAATTTGGGGATGTCATCACACAGTACCGAGCTTGGAACCAATATGTGACCGAGAAGAATGAACTGGAAGTTGGTGAGTTAGAGTTTCCCCAAACTCAAGCATCAGAGTGTTTTGTCTTGTTAGGCTGTCAAGTTCTCTCTACCTAATTTTGTCTTATATGAGTACAAGTATAAATTGTAATATTATTTGTAATTATGTTGTAAGTGAAATTCCAAGTGTCAATATTATAAAATGAAGAGTCATGATGTAATTTAATGAGTCATTCTATAAATAATTTGAAGAGTCATGAGGGTAGTACTCTAAACGTCACAAAGGGGAGTTGAAGATTCACCCCCTCTTTTTATAAATAGAGTCTCATAACTCATGTAAAGGGGCTTTTGGGAGCCAAGATTTTGGCTAGGCTTAGGCTTAGAAGGAGCTTGGGAGTATTGTGAAGAGCCTTGGCTTCTCCATAGCATAGAGTGAGTATACTTCTTTGGAGGGGTAGGTGTTCTTGACTTTAATGTTCCACTATTGGGGCTAGTGCTCCGTCAATGGTGTATGCATGAATGGAACTTTCACTTTAATAATAAAATCAGATCCAGCACACTCTCGTGAATATGTTGTGAATATAGTAGGACTATTATTGTTGTATTTTCAATGTATGTTATTTAACTTATGCTTATTATTATGAAATATTTCGTTTGCATTTGTACAAATATTGTTGAATGTGTGTTTTTGTATTAATTCATCACTTTAACTTGTAGACTATTCCACATATTAGTTTGTGATGTCATTACACTCATGTTTTCCTTTCAAGCTGTGTACTATTACAAGATTCCAAGGGATACACTTCCTTTCCCCTTCGTGTGTTGGAACCTTCATGCATCACACTTGACTTTTCGTAGGGTCACACACTTTCTCTCACCCAAAGTTACTGTACTTCACTCTGCACATTTTCGCAATCAAGGCATAACATTACCACCCACTATTAGGACTCTTACTCCAAAAGGTGTGAGATCTAGTTGGGACCTCATATCAGGGAGATCCCCTGAATGTTGCTGGGTCTAACACTGTCAACACATTCTTTAGGTCATCCCACCAGACAATGGCCTTGGCTCTCAGGTTGAAAGTGGCTACTCTCACCTTCATATTTTCATGGTAATCATGAACCCTGAAAAATTTATTCATTCCAAGTAGCCATATCTATGCTTCTTCAACCTTTGTCACCTCTGCAATTAATGTACGAGGTCTTTCCTTATTAAATCCTTTTGGCATGAAATATTTTACTTTCCTTTTTTCCTACCAATGTCTCTTAGTTGTAGCACTAGACAATTGCTCATGACTTCCTGATCTCCTCTCTAGGGTACTGAGTGGAATTTCACCTCTCACTATATCCTCTTCTCCATTTCTATTCCTTTTCTTGGATCTTCAGTCTTCAACACCATTGGTCTTCAATTCACACCTTCCAAGCCCTGATGGACTTTTACAATATTTATCTCTCCCTAGGTGGCTAGCACCTAGATCATGTTGCCTCTTCCTTTGCAAGTCTGGTAGACTTTGCAATATGATGGAATTTACTTTTGCTTTCTTCTCCTGAAAAATAAAAATTCTTTCATTTTCATCCCTGTAACTTCTTAACTCATATCTTATGCTTATAACGGTTTCCATCCAGTTAGGAGATCCTTCCTCTATCCTCTTTCCAAATGAATCTTCCTCCTAAAAATGTTATAATTTGTCAACACCATGCTACTTCATCCTGTTTTTCATCCCCGAAGTATTCCTATGTGTTTTCATACAGATATTATTATTGTTCATTCCACAATACAAATAAAACATTCTCATTATCACCTTGGAAAATATCCCATAAGTATAAGGCAGTGAGGCAATATAAAACACCACATTTCAAGTTAGTATAACCATTACAAAAGAAATAGTCACATGAAAAACAATAATTGCATAAAACATGTAGTAAATGATAAAATGGTACAAGAAGATCATAATAGGCCATCATCATAATTAATACACTATGAAAATTTTATATGTTTCATCCTTCTGGACCTCTTCAACCCAAATGATAAACCCTACGCACTCTATTTCCATACCATAATAGAGCTCCAAATCTTCCTCCAAATTTCAAGTGTAGAACCTTCAATTTTCATTTCATCAGTCTTGAGCCCATCCAGTCCAAGTGTTGAACCTGGATACTTTGATACCACTCTATAGCACTCCCTCCCACACCCTTGGACTAAACCCAACTGAATGGAAGGTGTGACTATTAACTAACTCAAACTTTAAGGCCTCATTATGAATATGGGGTTAAAAAAATTATCCTTTTCCCAAAGTTAGTGGATTTAACTTTGGATAGTACTGTCACACTCAACTCATCGAGATATTTTTGACAATATAAAATTTATCTCAATCTAACCTCTGGATTAGAATTTATTCTCATTTCAATTCTAGGATTTGTAAACCTTTTCACATCAGCAAGGATTCACCATGTGGCACTCACATGGCACTTCTACCTCATGTAGATTCCATCATGGCACTGCCACATCACAATTCCTTAGTGCCACCACATCAATTCTTAAGAATGACACCCATTCAATCCTTCATGGCATGCCCTATATTTTCATGTTAAATTATGGGGATAATTTTGTCTTGAAACTTCTTTCTAGTTTTCTCCCAGTGGTTGCAATGAATTACCTAATACCTCCATGGACCTAAGCCCCATGGTGACGTGGCTTCCAGTATCTTGTGCTACCTTGTTAGCACTGCATATCACTCCAAGACAAGTGGCACTATAAACCACCTATGCATGTCATTTATGCCACATCAACATTGGCCTCCATGTCACCTGCCTCTAGAGCATCTCATTGATGATAGGGTGACATCATCCTACTATGTGGCATCCTTTAGTGGTGCCACGTTTCATCCAAAAATTACCACTTGGCCATCCAATATGGTAATATCTGCCTGCCACATATCACACTAACATAATGCCATGTTAGAAAAATTACCATGTCACAGTTACATATCATCAGTGTCCCTCGTGGCTTCTGCCACCTCGACTCAAGTCCCGGGCCCCACTATTTCTTGGATCTCTATGCACACACTTAGTTTCCCGTTCAATGGAAAGGAAGATGATCTATTATGCACTTTTTCAATAGCACTGATTCCCTCATGAGAGGGGTGAACCCTTGTCTTTTATTCATGGCACAACCAAAATTATTGGCAACAGGTGACATGCATTTCCCCATCCCACGCCCTTTGTTGACTACACCCACTTCACCCTGAAGCCTCATTGAAATTTTCCTTAGTGTAACATGAATATCTACAACAATGTTTTCAATATTACAACAACCCTCTTTTATTTTGTACATAAAGAAAGAAAAATATCTAAACAATTTTTTTATTATTTTTCCTAAAAAATCCAAAAATACTTTCAAAAATTAAAGAAAAACATCAAAAAATTAGTTTTAGAGGTCAAAGGTCGAAATCATAAAAGTATTTTTAAATAAAAGAGTACTTGACTTCCCAACCTTCTAACCTCCCGACTAGTAGTTCGGGCTAATTCCCTAATATCCTTAAATATTTCCGCCCAACAATCTAACATATGATCAACACCCGACTTTTATAGTCAGGGTTGAGAAGAAATAAAACTTCAACAAATAAAATAACTTCTAACTACCCTACCATCCTACTGCCTAAATCCCCAAATAAAATAATATTTATTTTCCTCGATTTGCATGCATTTCATTTTATTGTGATTGAAATGAACTGATTTGAAATTTTTTCTATTTCACACTTAATGGATTAATTTTGATACCAATAATAAATTTCTCCAATCTATCTCGATTTACAAAAAAAGAGAGTTGGACTACTTAATAAAAAGTTAATGAATGAATTAATTCACAATATCCTCGAGCTTTTAATCAAAAATCATAACTCCATAGAGCATTTCTCTTGCATGTTGTTTCACTCTTTTAGACCTAGTTTGGAGAAACTTGAATTGAAGAAATATGATATTAGTTGCAGAAATTCTATGTAAGCATGTTGAAACTTCAAAACATTCTTAGTTCAATTTCAAATTTTGATTACGAAAACTTATATATTTTCTATTCTTTGTTCATAGGCCACAAAATGGGCAAAAAATGAAAATCACCAGCAACAAAACAACAACTGGAGCAGATAAAGGAGAAGCTTAAAAGAATAGAGAATCAACAACGAGAGGAGGCCAAACTCAACCCATTCCTCATCTCTAACTCTACTTAAAAGACCCAGAAATCAAGTATGATGAGATGGGAGGATATTTTGTATTTCTTTGAAGATAGAGGATGGTTAAAGAATGTAAGGTCTTCTCAAGCAAAGAATAATTAGTTTGAAAATATTAGAATAACAAAGAAAAGAAAACATTAGAGATTGTATCTGAATTCAATTCGAAAGATAAAGGAGATGTAAAAGAGAAAGCCCAAGAATATTCCTAGGCCTTAGGAGATTTTATAAATTATAACCAATATCATCTAAATGAGATTGCAGCCTCATATGGAAGCAGTCTACACAAAATTAAAACGTTAGAGAAATAATTGGAGAAGAATGAATTATTTAATGCAGAAAATTGGGCAAAAGTACTCTGTAACTCCAATTCAAGGTTTTTGAATTAGAGAGAGAAAATTCAAAAAAAATGTTTTCAAGTGAAATTGAAAGAGTTAAATTCAAAACATGAGCAACATGTTCAAGAATTAAAGAAAATGCATGAAAATCAAACTCACATTTTAAAGGAAGAGGTTGAAAGTAACACTGAGGTCATGAATACTTCTTTAAAAGATAAAATTGATTCTCTTAAGAGCCAACTCAATTAGAATTATGAATCCACACCGAGTCTAGAATTTTTTAAAGAGAAACCATTGCAAATTAGTCTAATTTTAAGGAAAAATCAATCAATGTTTTACAAATAGATGGATAAAATCTCAAGATTTTATCGAGAAATCACAAATTTAAATGAAAGGATTGATTTTTTAATAGAAGAATACAAATACATCAAAAATAATTTTTTGTCTATTCTTAACTGGGAGAGGGAATTTCAATCTGATGAAATTCCGAAAATTTTAAAAAAGGATAAAACATTAATGCTTGCATATTTGAACTATAGAGAAGCTGAGACTAGAGAAATTATAGAATGGACCTGTTGATGGTGCTAGACCCACCAACATGTCAAGGGATCTCCCCGGTAAGAACTCCCAACTAGACCTCAGACTGTTTGGTGTAGGAGTCCTAGCAGTGGGTCGTATGGTATCGCCTTGGCCATGGTTTCACGCATAGGAAAGTAAGATGTCCATGTTGGTAGCAAGGGTGTGACATGCGCAACAAGCCAAGGAAGGTGTATGAATGGTTCTATCACACAGAGAGTGAGGTAAGTGCGCCCCTTGGACACCTGTGAAAGCACGTGGTTAAGAAGGGAACACACAAAAAATGATGCATCACAAATTGGAAGGCAAGTAAGCTGACAATCCAAAGTGATGGTTAAACCAAAAAAACATTTCAGTATGATTCATACATACATATACAGAAAGATTATATACACACATGCGTCAACAAACATATACATATATCATTTAGAGTAAACAACATAGCTGAAATACAATACGACATATGCATGAAACATGATGGCTCTGTTATATTAATAAGTCAAAGTTCCAATCATACAGTACAACCATGACCAACCACTACTCCCAAGAGAAGAGTGTTATAGTCACTGTCACCTTCTCCTCCAAAGAGATGTACTAGCTCTACATTGTGGAGAAGCTAAGGCTCATTACAATACTCTCCAAGCTTTCTCTAAGATACTCCTATCGGAATCTTGGATGACCAAATGCCTATACAATGAGTTATGAGGGACTATATATAGCAAAGGGTGGGGTGACCCTTGACATTCCCCTTTGTGACTATTCACCTACCCTCATGACTCTTCAATTACTCTATGACTGCTACATTCAACTATCGACACTTGAACTTCCACTTGACAAGATGTTACATACAATTTGCACATGTAGCCATGTGAGACAAAATAGGCTTGAGTAAGCCATGCAAGACATCACTAACACTCAGATAGTTATGGTAAGACCAACTCTTCAACATCCTTGTGATGATCTACAATGGTGAACTGATGCCAAGCTTGGTCATCCCTGACGGTATCCATGCGCTCAATGGTGGCATCTTTCTGAAAGAGAACCCTTGCCTTCGTTTCATTTGGGTACACTGTTATGGCTCCTCTATCCAACTCATTTGATAATATGAGCATCACTGCCTTGAGTGAAGCTAGACCAGCAACATACTGATGCATAGTGTTTGTGTTGATGTCTGAGTGTGTGTTAGTGACCATGCACATCAACTTGTCAAAATATTTGTTCAGCTCCAGTCAAAATTGCTTCTTGTCTTTGCCTCAATGAGTGGACAAAATGGGTGGGACCACATGCGTGCACACAATGACATCCATGCTTCTGAATACCCTTGCATGTGATTGACAACACTGCTCACCCTATCTTCTCTATGTCGACTACTAACTGGATCTATAGTCTGTATGGAGGCAGTGTCATCAGTCTATGGATGTTGCGCCTCCTACTGTACCTGTTCCTGCTACAACTCCTTATCTCATCTGTGCAGCTCCTATTCTTCTTTGAATCATTGCTTCAACACCTGCAACTCCTTCTTTGTTTCTATCTCTTCCTTTGTACAATCCTCTTGTCGCATCGTCGCCTCATAGCCTCAAACTCCAAAGTTGCTTTCATCATAAGTGGATTTGCTTGAGCTTGCAACTTTGTTCTGCCTCTACACTATCAACACTCTTCCTCTTGCATTTATCGCATGCATGTGTGCTACCTTCTACTACTACTAATGGTGTTTCTCGATGTGACACCATTTCCATTTCATCTTGATATCCTTTCCCATGAACAACTTGATGTCTTCATAGATAGGCAAGTTCATAGAAACTTGATCGACTGCATCCCCATTTGCGCTCTTAAAGGTGTCTTTGATCCTGCTCTCCTGGAAGCCCATGTACCTGTGCTACCGAGAGGTAGAAAAACACCCGTGATACTTAGAGACATAGCCATAATCATGGAAAGAAATTTGTCAGTTGAAAACCAAAAAAAACTAAAGGATTGACATGCAACATACTTGTGTGATTTTCTGTGAAGATTACGTAATTTTCACCAGGACATTAGGAGACTGCCTACCAAAACTGCACAAGGCATAGTCTGGGCTATTGGGAGGTTGACTGACTACTCGAATTGCACAATGCACAATCCATCCTGGCATGCTAAGGATTGAAACTGCGCAATGCATAATTTCAGTGAGCAGTGACATGCAAACCAACAAACTGCATTGCGCAATTTATGGGGCCAGCAAGGCACTGCCTCCAGGAATTGCATAATGCAAGCCTGGACGTTACTGTTGGGTGAGACTTATGCATTTTCTAGAGGGAAGGTAGAGCCTTCACTTCTAGAAATGTGCAATGCTAGTCGGGCAAGGCAAGGTCTGGGCAAAGGCAGCCCAGACCCACCGATGGGCGACTGAAAACATGAGAATTCTAAATGCATGGTGATATTGAGTGTAAACAAGAGTGAATGATCATGCATGCAAACAATAAGTACAGGATTCAGAAAACAGGAAAGCATGCATGCATGTGAAGCAAGTCACCGCAACGGCGATTGTTAGTGCAAAATAGTGTCATGCATGTGACAACAGTGAGATGCGAATGAAAACTAAAACTATTCTTCTACAAGCTAACATACATTAAAAAAAACGACAAGTGCTCATTAAAATCAAGAAGACAACACTCACACAAAGTGAAACACAAAAAGCGATAGAAACACAATGCAAGACATGAAAAGAATAATTACCCTGAAACGACTAAGTAGAAGTGTCGAAGACTCCTAGATGCGATGTGGGATGCCAAAGCTGTAATATCGATGTGAAGAATGAGCTCTGTAGCATCGGGTTCATAAGTTTTGATAAGATCTAGGTTATGACATGCATGACACAAATCTAGGAAAAAGAAACACTTGGCGAGAGGTTTCTAAAATGATATTTGCATGTAACCTCAAACTACAAAAATAGATCCCTAGATCTAAGGTTGCCTTTTGCATCTTATCATTTTCTCTTTCGAGAAGAGAAACCCATGCATGAAAAGTAGTTTTCTCGGTCCCAGAGGGAATCAGTCAACCTGAAGGCATATGCAACAATATTCTTGAATGAGAGAGAGATTTGTGAAGTTTCTAAGAGGAACTAGGGTGGCTGTCCCAGAGGGATTGCACAATTTTTGGGAGGAGCAGGTGACTACTTCCCAGAATTGTGCGATTTCTGGGCTGAGCTGTCGTGCTAGCTAGATTGCGCAGTTTTTCCAAGGAAGCCTATTTTACTGTTCTGCGCAATTTTGGAGCTCAACAGTCTGCCCAACTGATTTTCACAATTTCTAGATTGAGCTGCAATGCTGGAACAAATTGCGCAATTTTCCCAAGGAACATTGTCTAACTGCATTGCGGAATTTTTGAGCCCAGCAGTCTGGCCAGCAAATTTGTGCAATTTCTGGAGGGAAGGCTGGTTCCCCTCCAGAATTGTGAAATTTTTTGAGGGAGATGCTCAGCCAACAACTAGCCCAAGCACAGAGTGGCAGCTATGAGGGGAGTGAAGAAAACTAACCTGCACAGGTTGGAAAGCTACTGAAAAGCCAATGAAGCATATGTACTTGACAGTGCAAGACATGCTGCTAGGATGGTTGGTAGGGAGGTTACAAAATGAAGCTAAGGAATTATTTTGGAGGGTGGTTGTAGTCGCTACAACACTTGGTGACACACTGGTGGAACTCCAGCTCTCTAAATGGACCTTGTTCTTGAAAATCAAGTCTAACAAGTCCAGAAGTATTGTTCAGTTCTCTATTCATCTTAGTTTCCACACTTTCTTGATTGTAAGATGTAGTATCTTCCAAGCTCTTGGTTGGTAGACACACATTCCAATCCAAACCAACACAGTTGTTTCAATTAGGATGAGGGGTATATTGGTGCACAAGCCATATGATCGTTAGATTTTTAGTTTCAACTCTAGTGTTGCTCCGCTTAGACAGAAGAGAGTCATCCTTCACCGAGGATTGATGCTTAAGCTCCAAGTCATACTCCTCATGAATGACAACACAGGTTGGTTTTTCAACACCAAATCCATCACTGGCTTGATCCTTGTTCACAACAAGTGTAGAGTCTAGAATGGAAGAACACAAGATAGTGCAGTCTAGAGGATCATCAGAATACAAAGATGGAGGTTGAGGTATGAAATACATGTGACAACCCATGGGGTTCAAAACCAAGTCTACATGAAAATTAAGAGAACTGATGTTGGGAGGATGTGATAGTTCAACGAATGTGCATGCATGATCTCCCACATCACTCTACAGTGGTGGAGTTGTTTGATGAGGGGACGGCGGACAGTCATTTGTGACAATGACCATGTCTTTCTGTGATTGAACAACTCCATCACTGAAGTATGTTGAGCGGGGTTTGAGCTTGAACTTCTTCTTGGGATTGATAGAATTGATAAGGTAATATTCAAATATGTCCATGAGATACTAAAATTTCATCTGACTTTTCAGGGCTTCAAACATGAATAGACGGAAGTGCTCTGAAAAATCCATAGGTGATTCGTGTAGGGCCTTCCATTGTTTTAACAATTTTTTATCAAGTACTTTAGGATCAAAATAGCAGAAAACATATTCGATTAGATCACTGAACTGCTTGAATGAGTGCACAGAGTTATGAGGTAGTGTGCCAGACCATTGCAATTGGTGGTCGCAAAGTGTGTGCGCAAGCAGTGAACAAACCTATATTTCATTAAAATATTCCATGCCCTCCATGAGTGAATGGAATTCATTTAATTTCTCAGGCCAAGCCACTTCTCCTTCACCATCATATGTGATTTGTGACAAGTAATCCCATAACTCCCTCTCAATGTGAAAGATATGCCCGTTGGACAAACATTTTGGAGGGCGAACTATAAAAAACTCCATGATAGATGTGAAGAGACTCAAAACAAAGGATGAGGACTCATCTTGTCATCTAGCCCTCCTTCTAGCACCAAAATGTTGATGGTATTGGACCCGCCAACATGTTAAGGGATCTCCCTTGTAAGAAGTCCCAACTAGACCTCAGACCATTTGGTGTAGGAGTCCCAATAGTGGGTCATATGATATTGCCTTGACTACAGTTGCGCACAAAGGCAAGTAAGATGTACATGTTGGTAGCAAGGGTGTGACATGCGCAGAAAGCCAAGGAAGCTAAATGAACAGTTCTATCACACTGAGAGTGAGGTGTGCACACCCCTTGGACACCTATGAAAGCACGTGGTTAAGAAGGGAACACACGAGAAAGGATGCATCACAAACTGGAAGACAAGTAAGCTGACAATCCAAAGTGATGGTTAAACCAACAACAAATTTTAGTAATATTCATACATACATATATAAAAAGAGTCTACACACACATGTGTAGAAAAAAGATACATATATCATTTAGAGTAAACAAGATAGTTGAAATACAATACGACATATGCATGAAATGTGTTAGCTCTATTATATTAAGAAGTGAAAGTTCCAATCAAATAGTACAAACATGATCGACCACTAGTCCTGACAATGGAACGTTATAGTCACTGCCGCCTGCTCCTCCAAACAGATGTAATTAACTCTGCACTATGGAGAAGAAAAGGCTCATTACAATAATCTCCAAGCTTTCTCTAAGATTCTCCTATTAGAAGCTTGGCTGACCAAAAGATTATACAATGAGTTATGAGGGACTATATATAGCAAAGGGTGGGGTGACCCTTGACATTCCCCTTTGTGACTGTTCACCTACCCTCATGACTCTTCAACTACTCTATGATTGTTACATTCAACTATCGACACTTGAACTTCAACTTGAAAAGATGTTACATACAATCTTCACATGTACCCATGTGAGACAAAATAGGCTTGAGCAAGACATCACTAACACTCGAACAGTTGTGGTAAGACCAACTCTTCGACATCCTTGTGATGATCGACAGTGGTGAACTGATGCCAAGCTTGGTCATCTGTGATGGTGTCTGTTTGCTCAATAGTGGCATCCTATTGAAATTGAACTCTCGCCTCCATTGCGTTCGAGTACATTATTATGGCTCCTCTGTCCAACTCATCTGATAATATGCATATCACTATCTTGAGTGTAGTTGGACCAACAACATACTGATGCATAGTGTCTATCTTGATCTCCATGTGTGTGATAGTGACCATGCCCATCAACTTGTCAAAATACATGTTCAGCTCCAGTCATACTTGCTTCTTGTGAGCGCCTCTGTGAGTGTCCCAAATGGGTGGGACTGCATGCATGCACATAATGACATCCATGCTCCTAAATACCCTTGCATGTGATCGATAGCACTGCTCACCCTATCTTGTCCATGTCAGCTGCTGAATGGATCTATAGTTTGTATGGGCACAGTTTCATTAGTCTATGGATGTTATGCCTCCTACTGTACCTGTTCCTGCTGCAACTCCTTATCTCGTCTGTGCGGCTCATGTTCTTCCTTGAGTTGTTGCTTCAGCACCTGCAACTCCTTATTTTCTTATCTCTCTGCCTTTACATGATCCTCTTGTCACGTCATCACCTCATAGCCTCAAACTCAACAAAGCTGATTTCATCATAAGTGGATCTTCTTGACCTTGCAACTTTGTTCCACCTCTCCGCTATCGACAACCTTCCTCTTGCATTTTTCACATGTCGGTATGCTACCTTCTACTGTTGTTGATGGTGCTTCTCGATGTGACGTTGCTTCCATTTCATCTTGATATCCTTTCCCTTGAACAAGTTGATGTCTTCATAGATAGGTAAGTTCATACAAACTTGATTGACTGCATCCCTAGTTGCACTCTCAATGGTGTCTTTGACCCTTCTCTCCTAGAAGACAATGTACCTATGCTACTGAGAGGCAGATGAACATCTATGATACCTGGAGACATAGTAACACTCATGGAAAGCAATTTGTTAGTTGAAAACCAAAAAAACCTAAAGGACTAACATGCAACATACCTGTGTGACTGCCTATGAAGATAGCATAATTTTCACCTGAAGCTGCGAGACTGACTGCCAAAACTATGCAAGGCATAGTCTAGGCTATCAGGAGGCTAACTGACTACGGGAACTGCGTAATGCACATTCCAGCCTAGCATGTTGAGGACTAAAATAGCACAATGCATAATTTATATCAACAGTGACATGCAAACCAACAAATTGCATTACACAGTTTCTAGGGCTAGTAAGGCACTGCCTCCCAGAATTTCACAATGCAAGCCCGGAGGTTAGTGTTGGTCCAAACTTGTGCAGTTTCTGGAGGGAAGGCAGAGCCTTCACTTCCAAAAATGAGCAATGCTAGCCAGGCAAGGCAAGGTCTGGGCCAAGGCAGCCCAGACCCGCCGACGGGCGACTGAAAACATGAGAATTCTGAATGCATGGTGATACTGAGTGTAAACAAGAGTGAATGATCATGCATGCAAACAATAAGTGCAGGATTCAGAAAATGGGAAATCATGCATGTTTATGAGGTGAGTCGTCGCAACAGTAATCGTTGGTGCAAAATAGTGTCATGCATGTGACAACAGTGAGATGCAAAAAAAAACTAAAATAGTTCTTCTACAAGCTAACATACATTAAAATGATAGTAAGCGCTCATTGAAATCAAGCAGACAACACTCACACAAAGCGAAACATAAAAAAGTGACAGAAATGCAGCACAAGACACGAAAAGAAGACTTACCCTAAAACAGTTAAGTTGAAAGTGTTGAAGACTCCTGGATGCGATGTGGGATGCCAGAGCTATAATATCGATGTGAGGAATGAGCTTTGCAACATCTAGTTCATAAGTTTTGATAAGATCTAGGTTATGACGTGCATGCCACAAATCGAGGAAAAAGCAACACTTAGCGAGAGGTTTCTAAAATGATATTTGCATGTAACCTCTAGCAGCTAAAGATAAATCCCTAGATCTAGGGATGCCTTTTGCATGCTGCCTTTTGCTATTTCATGAAGAGAAATCCATGCATGAAAATCAATTTGCTTCATCCTGGAGGGAACCGGTCAGCCTGAAGGAACATGCAACAACTTGCTTGATTGAGAGAGATATTTGCACCGTTTCTGAGGGGAATTGGGCTGGCTATCCCAAATGTGTTTATCAATTTTTGGGAGGAGCAGGTGACTGCTGCCTAGAATTGTGAAATTTCTAGGCTAAGCTGCAGTGCTAGCCAGATTGTGTAGTTTTTCCAAGGAAGCCTGTCTGACTGCTCTGCGCAATTTTGGAGCTCAGCAGTCTACCCAACTGATTTTCACAATTTTTGGGTTGAGCTACAGTGAGATGCTAGATTGCACAATTTTCCCAAGGAATATTGTCTGACTGCATTGTGCAATTTCTGAGCCCAATATGTTGGTCAGCATATTTGCACAATTTCTGGAGGGAAGGCTAGTTCCCCTCCATAATTGCACAATTTTCTGAGGGAGTTGCACAGCCAGCAACTAGCCCAAGTCTGGAGTGGTAGCCTGTGAGGGGAGTGAAGCAAACTAACATGCATAGACTGGAAAGCTGCTGAAAAACCAATGAAGCCTATGTACTTGACAATACAAGACATCCTGCTAGGATGGTTGGTAGGGAGGCTCCAAAACAAAGCTAAGGAAAAAAAATTTAGGTGGTTGTAGCCGCTACAATAGGACCAAAAGTTTCCAAGGGAAATGCTTGACAATCTAGGAGAAGAGGATTGATTTTATAGAAGAATTTGACCTTCCAGGGTCAAAGCCACTGAAGGAAATTGTTGCAGGGGAGCTAAACCAACAAACTCACCCATGGTAGGTCAAACTTGGTTATTTGCTAGTCCCATTACTATTCCTGGGGCTCAACATGATTTACCAAAGCATTATGAAAGGTGGATTCTAAAGTAAAATCTTGATGGTCTTATTAACGCTAAAGAACATGTTAAACAATTCATGTTATCCCTCAAGTTGGGAGAAATTCAACATGAAGATCAAGTTTGCAAGTTACTTCCATTTACCTTTGAGGGAAAAGCTATAGTTTGGTATTTTACCTTAGGTGATGGTTCCATTACTACTATGGAGAGGATAAAATTTATTTATCAAAAAGTATGGAGAGGATAAAACTAAGGTAGTTTTAATTGTAGAATTATCAAATATTAGAATGAATTCAGGAGAATCAATCAAAGATTTTAATCAAAGACTACTTTCTATCCTTAACAGAATCCTTGCAACTTCTAGACCAAGTGATGATGTTATAAATGAGATCTATACTATTTCTTTTCCTTTTAATATTGCATTTGTTGTTATTAGAAAATAAAAATCTACATTAGCCATAAATATGAAGGAGGCCCTAAATGTTGAAAAACAAATATAAAAAATTGTAGCAAAACATGCATTAGGACAAGAAAGAAATAAAACATTATCTTCTTCTAAAAAGCCTTCAACTAGTAAAATAGTTTATGACAAAAAAGAAAAACATAATATCCATTTAGACTCTATCCAAAAGGTAATTAAAAAGATGTCTAATGAGATAACCGATGTGAAAAATGTCCTCTCAAACTAGTAATAAAAAAATCTTGGAGACCATTTAGAAGGAATCCACCCCCAAATCCTAATCAAACCACTATTTAAGAATTCAACATTGATGATTATGATTATGATGTTTTTTTTTTTTGGGCTCATAATGATAAACATTCTAAAAAAACTTGTTCTTCTTTTATAAACATGTTTAAAATATTTGTAGAAGCTAAGAATGAGAGTTAACCAGAAAATGAAAACAGTAAAGAAGAAGAATCTAGTAAAATTAATGTCTTATGGGATGTGTCTCAAGGGATATTAATTGGTAACAATTCTATGGATGATGACGAAGAAATTCATACTATACAAACTACATCAAAAAGTCAAAATACTTCTCCAAATCAAGCATCTTCATCAAATCCCAATTCTCCAGCTCAAAAAAAAAAATCAAACCATTGATAAAGCTACTTCTATATCGAATACTCTCCCTGTGCCAGAGCATTTGAATTATGACTTACTTGAAAATATGAAGAAAAATAGAGATAATATCTCTTTATTTAAATTATCAAAACTCACTCAACAAAGAGATAAATTGATCAAATCTCTAGCAAATGATCTGTCAGAAAATTCTAATTCCAATAAGGCTCCATATAAAAATATTTTAAACATTAATGTAGCTTTAATTGGAAATAGATCATCTTCTCATACTCCTCCTTTTATTTTAACTTTTGAAATCTCCAACATGAACCTGCATAATAATCTAGTCGATCTAGGGGCTTCATTTAATTTAATTCCCTTATCTATTGTTTAGAAATTAAATATGTCTCCTACAAACTCATCTACCCAAATCATACAACTTGATAGATTAAATGTAGAAGTTTGAGGAGAAATAAAAAAATGTTTTAATGAGACTTGCTTTAAATCCCAAAAAGAATTAGATCATTGACATTATTGCACAAATATTCGAGAATCATATAGTTTAATTCTTAGCCGAGATTAATTAGTAAAAATCAATGGTTATTGTTCAACAAATTGGTCTCATTTATGGCTACCCTTAAATGGTAGGCCAAATAAAGTCAATATTGATCATGAACAACACATGAAACATATAGTTGCCAACCTTGAAACTTCTAATTAGTCAATCAATTCTCCCAAATATTCATTAGGTAATTATACATTTGATACCTATCATAGTAGTTTCTCATCTGAAGAAACCTTTGTACTAGAAACTCAAATTGAATGTCTAAAATTTCTCCAAGTACCAGCTTTAAATTCTAGGCAAATTTATGAGGATCTATCCATCTTTACAACTGATCAAATTAACAATTGGACTTTATATTTTGATGGATCCAAATCTAATGAAGGAGTCAATATTTGATGTGTCTTAGTTGATCCACAAGGGAATAAATTTCTCCTTTGTTGCAGATTAAATTTCCCTTGTACCAATAATGTAGCTTAATATGAGGCTTTATTGCAAGGTCTTCGCAAAGAAATTAAAAGGATATCAAAAACATCAAGGTTTTAGGTGATTAAGAAATCATTGTAAAACAATGCAATAAATCCATTCATTGTGTATCCAATATTTTGAAAAATTACAAGCAAGAATTATGGGACTTAGTTCAAAACTTGGATAATTTTGTGTTAGATTCTATACCACGTTCTCAAAATTTTGATGCTTATCTGCTTGCTAATGCTCCATCAAAGCTACTGCAAGTTGAAAATTTTTCCTAAGAACGTTCTTCAGTGAAAATTCTTTTCAGACCTTCAATCCTCGAAAATATTCAAAAATGGAGAGTATTTGATGATAATGATCAAATCAAAGATTCATTATCTCTAGAAGATACTTTCAAAGAACTATTATTGATGAAGACCAACATATTGCTCAATTGCAATCAGATTTTCTGAATGACCTAAAAGTTTAAAATTTTATTCCAAAATCTATAGTCTAATTGGAAAATTTATATGATTTTCAACATTGATTCAAAGGGAGTACAAATAGAAAATCCAATAATTCTTAAATGCAATTTGAAGTTGTTAATATGGGAATAGAAAAGCTACCTCAAAATATTAATTTGGGAAGCACTTGTACACCTATTGAAAGATATTGATTTATCAAATTATTCAAGCAATACAAGGATGTTTTCTATTGGAATTATGATGGTTTTAAGGTTTATAATACTAAAATCATACAACATTTAATTCCATTAAAATATGATACTAAACCTTTTCAAAAAAAAAAAGGAAAATGCATCCTAGACCTGAGGGTTAGTTCGAAGAAGAGCTTAATAAACTTTTAAAATATCAGATTATTTTTCCAATCAAGTATTCAAAATGAGTATAAAATTTAGTTCTGGTTTGAAAGAGAAATGAATATATTAGAATTTGCATTGAATTTTGAAATATGAATAAATCATCTGAAAAAGACATTTATCTTCTCCCTCCAATGGAACAAATTCTTCAATTAGTTGCGAGATCTAAAATGTTCTCTCTTCTTGATGGATTCTCTGGTTCTAACTAGATTTTGGTTGCACCAGAAGATCAAATTAAAACCACTTTTCGAACCAATTGGGGCACATATTCTTATAAAAAGATGTCAATTGGATTAATCAATGTTGGGGCTACTTTTCAACGAGCAATGTATATTTCTTTTAACAGAATTATTAATAAATTCGCGGTGGTATATCTAGATGATATCATAGTTTATTCAAAGAAAAGAATTCAACGTGTTGATAATTTGAGAAAAATCTTTGAAATATGTCGAAAATATGGAATCTCATTAAATCCCAAAATGATGATATTTTTTGTCACTAAAGGTAAATTATTGGGATTTATAAATTCTAAAGAAGGTATTGTTATTGACCTAGATATAATCAAATCAACCTTGAAAGTTGTTCTTCCTCATAATAAAAAACCTATGCAATATTTTCTATGAAAGATTAATTTTGTTCAAAGATTTATTCCAAGTTTTTCTAAAATAGTTAGACCAATGAAAGATATGATTAAGAAGGGTCATGTTAAAAATGGGGACTTCTAGAAAAAGATGCTTTTGAAAAAAATCAAAGAATCCATTGTTGATGCTCCAACATTAATCAATCCAAATTTCGATAAAGAATTTTTTCTGTATACATTTGCATATGATATCTATTTGTTGGGAAAAACACTTGGGTGGGGGGGGTGGGGGTGGGTTGTGAATCAATATTCTTAACTCACTTTAATATTTTAATTTCATATTATGATTTCCATATGATACTATCATTCATGCAACCAACATATGTACGCGACTTTAGTAAAGGCAAACAACGGATATCTAGTTAACTAAATTTTGATATATTTCATCACCAGTTCATCTTTAACAAATGCATCATTACTTCATTATTCATTAATTAAATAGTATCCATGAGTTATAAGAAGTAGATAAATCATCAAAACATAAGAAACATATCAACAAACATGAACACTACAATTTTAGGTGGAAACCCAATATGGTAGAAAATCATCGTTTTCGTCGTCTCTGTCTTCTTTCTTATTATATAAAGAAAACCTTCTTACAATCATGTACTGGTGCTAACTCTTACCAGTACACAGGAACCCACTTGCAAAAGGCTACAACCTTCTCTCATTCTCCAGCACCCACTGGAAGGGAGCTCCAACCCCTTAATCTCATTGAACAACTCCTACCGAAAGGGAGCACCTACCCCTACACAAAGTCACCAGCTACTACTGAAAGGAAGCTTCGACTCCCTCACTGAAGGCTCCTCAACACCTCTTTTGGACCACATTTCATAATATTTCATACTAGATCCACCTAACTCAAAACATCAAAAATGTAGGCCACCTTTCATCATATTTTTGTACTGGACCCACTTCCATTATTAAGTGCAAACCAAGTAAAAAATTATGAAACCAAACACTAAACCAACCCATCCAATAATTGAATCAACTATAACATCAAAAAACCAATCAATGAATCTAAACCATCTATTGCAACCAAATCAAACCAATCATAACTAGATCATACCAATGCACAACCATTCATAAATATACCAAGTCAAATATGTTCACCACAGAAACCAATTCATGTCACTGCAAAC
This sequence comes from Pinus taeda, assembly GCA_000404065.3. Classification (NCBI taxonomy): domain Eukaryota; kingdom Viridiplantae; phylum Streptophyta; class Pinopsida; order Pinales; family Pinaceae; genus Pinus; species Pinus taeda. The sequence goes on from APFE030236391.1 coordinate 71,669, forward strand.
CTTGATTAGATATATTTCAAAAACTACACGCTACTTATATGTATCACGCCCACATGTATGCACTTCCTCTATAAAAGACCAACATACAATTCTCAAATCATTGAATACTAATATTTCTGTCAAATTGAATCACTGGGTTAGTCACTAAATATTGAATCACAACAGATACAACAATACTAACTTACTAAAAACCCAATCATAATGCAAGACCATCACTGATCAATATACCAAGTCTTACTCAACCCAATCAATATTTTCATGAAGAGATATCACTAACATACAACAACGGACATAAAAGAACTTATCAATAGGACATACTATAGAACCCTAGCATATACACTCCGCTTCCACAAAACATACTGACGTATGTACGTTCTTACCATTCACAACCCCTGTGTACCGATATGCACAAACTAAAAAATTTTCACAGAATATATACATGACTACCGAGAAGTTGATATGCATATGTATGTGAGTAACCTAAGAAAAACTTGTGTACAAAGTGAAAAATTTCACTGTAAACATAATATTCACACTCTTCAACCCTTACTATCAGAATTAAATACTTTTAGCATAATTGATTCATATCACAACATCATCACAACCACAGATATATCATTGTTATACATTTTCAATAAGTACATCAAACAAGCACATATGTCACCATACTTCAGATCTTTCAGATCTAAGTCTTCTCCTTGCTCCTTGGTGCACACTTGTTTCAAATCAAATAATTCATAAACAATCCATAACTTGCACACTTAAAACGTTGATCTCCATATCCTTATATAGCATTAGCCTTAGCCAATACCTTAGGCCAATCCCTTAGTAATTCCTTTCATATTATTGATAGGATAAAATAACCATTGTCACACCTCATTACTATGGGCCAATACCATGGTAAAGACCCCTAGTATTCATGTTACCATGGTGCGGATTCTGTACATGAATTTTCTTCATAATACTCATGTATGTACATGAACCTTCTACATAGTATCTGTGTATGTTTTCCCAAACTTCATAATCAACATTAATCTTCCCTAATCTTTCAAGTCTTTGTTCATCATTTCTATAACATCTATTATAGCCTGTATAATCATCCCGCTGACATTTTTATCAAGTAGGTTGTCATCAAGGACAACACATGAGCCATAATTCCAACAATATCCCCCTTTGGACTTGATGCAACCACTTTAGTGTTTGTTCACCATATGACCATCTGTAAACACCTAAAAAAATACCTACAAATACCAAGCCTTCCTCCAAGCATTCTTCTCTTAAACACCAAGCTTCTCTCCCCCTTTGACATCAAGAGAAAAAGGCTTACCAATGCTAAATTAAGAGCCTCTTTGTAGATACTGCATACTGACCATTCTCTGCCTGAGCATGTATTGAAGATATTCAAATGCCTCAACCAAAAATGACATTTCCTAACACCAACAACTCATGATTACATCAGATATCCAAAATTTTGGGTTTACATTTTTTACTCATTAGTACATCAATTCCCCAAGATAATGGGATTACATACAAAACATGATTTGATCCCAATAGCCCATACATGGATGAATATTACAATGATTACATCATGGATCTTCATATGACCTTTACATCAAGGAACAAATATGACATTTATAACCAAAAACAAGAACCATTCTCATGAGGTAGCAAGACCATGATAGTCATCAACAATCATCATACGCCATATAGGAACCTCCAACATGAACATCTGATCACAGGAACATATATACAAACATGAACATCCTCATCATCAATATGTAAGATACGACAATGTAGCTCCAATATCATCAACCTTTGACCAAATATGCAATGATTCCAAGCATCATCAAGTAACTATAATAGAAGCATAGGATAGTGCAATAAATTCATGTCAGCAACTCATCCCCTTGACCTCATATCATCAAGGTCAACATGCTCTTTCTATTTGTAGGAAGAGCCAAAATCCATGAATATCAAAGACATATTAATCTCATAAAAAACATATCTTTCAATGCCTCAACAGCGTATGTGAGAACCAAGAATATCACATAGAACTATGCAACAACATCATAACAACTTTTCAGATGTAGCTCGAGGAATATATAAACATTATCCATAACTATATGCAACTTATGTGTCATTGAAGACATAATGACAACAACATATAAGTGAATCATAAACTCATCATCATCGACTAATGTTAATCATGACCATAGCATGCACATTGTCTTCATCAAGTGTATCACATAGGATCAACTTCATTAAGTGCAACTTAAGCAACATATGTGTCTTAACCTATAACAATAACAACAACAACTATACATCACCAAGGATATGCAATAAGAAATGCTCAATAAACCATAATTCCAACAATGCACTATTAGAAGCATAGAAAATTCTCCCCATGAACCTTTGCCAACTATTCACTGTCAAATCTGATTATATCCAGTGCATCAATCAACAAATTCATCAAAGAACCAAAGAAAAAATGACACATTGCAACATAATTATTTCTAGGTAATATCTTAGCATAATCAACAAAATGTAACCATTAATGTTAGAACCAGAAATCCAAGTAATAACTGATCAAATCATACTAGAAACTCCCCCTGGTTTTGTCCCATTGTTTCTTCATATTAGATAAACATATGTGACTGTCTAGATAAAAAATCACATGTATACGCGACTATCTTTCATAATATTCATGTATAGAAAGTAAAATGATGAATTTTTCAAAACAACAGCCCCCCCTGAACAGACTATACCTCCTCCTATCTATTGTTACTTCATTAATACAATGTTAGAAATATAAGCATCACCAAATGAATAATAAACCAAACTAGAGAACTATCACCTAGATACTCATGCATAGCTCCCCTTGAGATCATATACTACTGATATTGATAAACATCACCTGCTCTTCATCACTTCTGTAGTCACTATTAGAAGTATGCTTTAAACAAAATAGACTGCAATGGGAACTATCTTCTTTTATTCTAAATCTGAAGAAGAAGAGGAACTATACCTCTTATTTCTACCTCAATTATTCTATGCTAGCACATATAATTTGTCTAGATTCATGTATCCTCTTTCTATAACCTTTCTAGTTTCTTCATCTATAACTTTTCATTTAGTTGATGTAAATATAATTATACGTCCTTTGTTACCCATTTTTCCTACATTTAGAATATTATACTTTAGTGCTTGAACTAATAATTCATCAACTACTTTTTCATACTTCTCAAGGTTGATTCTACCTTTTCCCATAACTTTTGTTGGAGCATTATTTCCAAGAATCACCTTACCATCTTTATTTTTCTTTAGAAACTCAGACTTGTCCTTATCTCCAGTCATGTGATGAGAGCATCCACTATCTATGTACCATTCTTATTCATCTTCAAATGAGCACAGAGCAAGACCACATCTTGTTTTTTCTCTTTATTTTGCTTATTATGAGAGGTGCTACTAGATACACTTGTTCTTGCATTATTTTTCTACATGCCCAAACTTGTTACAAGTATAACATATTATATATATGGAAAATGGAGAAAAGAAATTATAATATTTATGTCTCATATTCCTCCTATTACAATCAGTAGTTTTGTGACCAAATATGTTTCAAGCATAGTAATATCCCTTAAATAAACTTGAGCACCTTGGCGCTGATGACCTTCTGAGAAGTGGATATTTGCTTGAGATCAAAACTATCTACTTCTACAATTGGTTACAACATGTCCATAATTATGACATATAAAGCATTCAACATTACTGATCAGATGATAAAGTTGATTGATGTTTCTATTATTAGGAGAAAATGATTTCCTTTGAAATTTCATCTTTCTTGGATGTTGATCTAGTTGAATTCTTATCTCTTTAACAATAATTTTATATTTTGTATTGTTATCCTTCAAGATCCTTGCACAAGCCTATGAACTAGATTCTCCTTTTACAATTTCATGAAAACCAAGACTAGATTTAATGGAGGGATACCTTTGACTACTAAGAATGTTTTCCAAAATCTTAGTACTACCTTGAAATCTCAAGTTTTTATCATTTTATTCTAATTTACCTTTTAAAATGTTTACCTTGACCTCTATTCTTTAGTATTGTTCTTCCTTTTCTAGATACTGCTTCCTCATTCCTTCTTCAACCCTTCTTCCTTCTTCCAATTTCTCCTTTAATTTGATAATTTATTCCTTTAAACCATTCTATTGTTCTTCAAATACTTGAAGAAGCTCTTCATTTCACTTGTTTTGCTTTTCAAGGTCTTCTCTTTGTTAGGTAAAATTGACTCGAGGTTTGAGTCAAGGTTGACCTGGTTAAATAGTAGTGGTTTTGGGCACATGGTATAGTGTACCCATGGTATTATGGTATGCGATATTGGATGTAATGGATCATATAAATGGTTGGGAATACTTCATTGTAGTGTAGGCCTAGAGATGAGTGGTGAAGGCTCACTTGGCCAATTGGCCAGGGTTTTGGCCAATGCTAATGAGATCTCATTGGGTTGGGTTTTCCCCTGGATTTGGGGTTTTCCTAGATAAATATTATGTGTATAATATTTATGTGTATTATTGCTGGTTATTTTATTATTCCTATTTGTAAATCTCGGTAAATCTCAGTAATAATTTATCTCTCGGTCATAAATTTCTTAACAACCAGTATCAGAGCTAAGTTGGCTTCAGAAGGATTTTTTTTGCCAAGGGTTTGTATTGGCACGATAGATAGAGAGATAGTTATTTTTGCTTGCAGATCTGGATCAAAATCCATAGATTGTGAAGAAAAGTTGCACACTATTGGGTCATGAGAGATTTAGTGGATGAAGGAGGATATGTGCACGTGGATTAACTAATTGATGAACCATGTACTTGAAAAGAACGCTTAGATAACTAGTGGTTACAGTGGCTGGTGACCCATGTAATTCGGTAGATGGATTCTTTTTATATGGACATTGATGTCATATGTACAAAGAAAGCAACATGGATAAATATATATATATATGGACATTGATGTCATATGTGAAATTTTTAATTTGCATGTAAATGTGCATACTATTGTAAGACCTGGTAAGGCATGCATACCCCCAGGTAATTACCGGTAAAGTCTGGGTTAGACCTAGGTAATAAGGGGATGTTGGGTTAACAAATCCAAGGTAAAAACTTTGAAGGGGGTAGGCACTAGAGTGAGCGGGATTGTCTCACTTAGCAGGTTTTGGCTAGATTTAGTCAAGGAACCCCAAGTCAAGTTTAAGGGGGGAATTATTAGGTAAAATTGAATTGGGGTTTGAGTGAAGGTTGACCTAGTTAAATAGTAGTGGTTTTGGGCACATGGTATTGTGTACCCATGGTATTATGGTCCGTGGTATTTCATGTAATGGAGCCTATAAAAGGCTGGGAATACTTCATTGTAATGTACACCTAAAGGTGAGTGGTGAAGGCTCACTTGGCCAAATTGGCCAAGGTTTTGGCCAATGCTAATGAGATCTCCTTGGGTTGGGTTTTTCCCTGGATTTGGGGTTTTCTTGGATAAATATTATGTGTATAATATTTATGTGAATTGTTATTGGTTATTTTATTATTCCTATCTGTAAATTTCAATAATAATTTATCTCTTTGCCATAAATTTCTTAACACTCTTAGAGAGATGATCTCAGCTTCAAGTCCTTCACAATATTCTTTAGATTCTACTGTAGAATTTACCAGTTTAACATGATCCCTATCATTACATGCCTGCAAATTATCCTTAATATTGTTAATCCTTTTTAAAGAAAAATGAAGTTCTCTTCTAAGATTAAGAACTTCCTCTAAAATGTCTTCTTTTGAATTGGTAACTCCATATGATACAACAAAGGTTCTTTATCATCAAGCTCATCCTTTGACACATCTATAGAAATAAGATTACCTTATGGTTCTCTTGATGAAAAATCTTCCTTTGATTTACCTTCATGAATGACCTACATATTATCCCATACTTCTTTTGTAGTTTCATAGTGCATAACCTCTCCTAATGTTGAATCAGGTATGTTACCAATGATTTCATTTAATGCAACATTATTCTTTTATAATTATTCACTCTATGGAGGAGTTTTAGTGCAACCATTGCATACTAAATTCCAGACATCAGATCCTAGATTTATTAATTGAGAATTCATCTTTTCTTTCCATTCTTTATACTTATCATCACTTATCATAAACATACCTTTATTTCCCATGGTTTCTGACTTGCCTTGTTCTTCTTCTGCAAATTTCTCATGACCCATGAATGAAAATATTGTTATATCCTCAGACGCATCACTGTCATTGTTCTCCGAAATTGATTTCTTCCTTTGAGATTCCTTATTCTTTTTCTTATTTCCTAGCATTCTTGATCCACTTCAAACGGTCAACACATAAGAAACATATCAACACAAATGAACACCAAGATTTTAGGTGGAAACCCAATGTGGGAGAAAACCACTGTCATCGTTGTACCTGTATTATTTGTTATTATATAAAGAAAATCTTCTTACAATCTTGTATTGGAACATACGCTTACTAATACAAAGGACCCCACTTGTAGAAGGCTAAAGCCTTCTCTTATTCTCCAACACCCACTAGAAGGAAGTTCCAACCCCCTGATCTCATTTACTGACTCATACTAGGAGGGAGCACCTACCCCCTACACAAATTCAAAAACTACTAGGACTCCCTCATTGAAGGCTCCCCAACACCTCTTATGGACCACATTTCATAATATTTCATACTAGATCCACCTGACTCAAAATGTCAAACCTGTAGGCCACCTTTCATCATATTTTTAGATTGGAATTAAGCTCAAACCAAGTAACAATTCTGAAACCAAACACTAAACCAAATCATCCAATCATTGAACCAACTATAACATCAACAAACCAATCATTGGATGTCAACCATCTATTGCAAACCAGATCAAACCAACCATAACCAGATCATACCAATGCACAACCATTCATAAAATATACCAAGTCAATTTTTTTCATCACAAAAATCAATTCCTGTCACTACAAGCCCTGATTTGATATATTTCAAAAACTATACGCTACTTCTATATAGAACACTCGCTTATGTACATGCTTCCTCTGTAGAAGACCTACATATAGATCTCAAATCACGGACTGCTGGAAATTTTGTCAAACTGAATCACTAGGCTAGTCACTAAATACTGAATCACAACATGTACATCAATACTAACTTATTGAAAACTCAATCATAATGCAACATCATCACTAATCAATATACCAAGTCTTATTCAACCCAATCAACACTGTCAAACACAAATTATCATGAAGATACATCATTGACAGACATCAAAAAATATAACATAACTAATCAACAAGACATACTGCAAAACCCTAGCATATATATGCAAATTCCACAAAAAATATCGTCGCATGTACATGATTGCCATTCACAACACCCATGTAGAAATATACACAAACTTAAAACACTTCATAGAATATATACACAAATACCCAGAAGTTAACCCACATATGTACATGACTAACTTGAGACGAAATTGTGTATAGATCTGAAAAAATTTGTTGTAAACCTAATCTTCACACTCTGCAACCCTTACTATTAGAATTACATACTTTTAGAATAATTCATTCAGATCACAACATCATTACAACCACAGATCTATCATTGTTAGAAATTTTCAATAAGTACATCAAATAAGCACATATGTCACCATACTTCAGATCTAAGTATTCTCCTTGCTCTTTGGTGCACACCTTTTTCAGATCAAATCATTCAAAAACAATCCATCACTTGCACACTTAACACTTTGATCTCCATATTCTTATATAGCATAGCCTTAGCCAATAATTTAGGCCAATCCCTTAGTAATGTCTTTGGTATTCTTTGATGGGATCAAGTAATCATTGTCACACTTCATTACTATGGGCCAACACCATGGTAAATACCCCCGGTACTCAAGTTACCATGGTGTGTATTATGTACATGAATTTTCTTCACAATACCTACATATGTATGCAACCCTTCTTCATAGTATATGTGTATTCTTTCCCAAACTTCATATTAAACATCCATTTGTCTTTGATCTGTCAAGTCTATGTTCTTAATTTATGTAGCATATGTTCCAACTTGCATAATCAGCCTGTTGAAATTTTTATCATGTAGGTTTCCATCAAGGATAATGCATAAGCCATAATTCTAACACTCTTATGCAGTAGTCCTCACTCAAAAGAATTATGAAGATACATGAATTCTTATTCCTTTCATGAGTTCTAGATTTCAAGGTGTTGAACTAAACTATCGAAAAATAGATAAGAAAACTTATGTTGTCTATAAATCAATCAAACACTTTAGACCATTCTTATTGAAGTCCCATACTAAATTGATAGTTCCCCATCCTGCAGTTAGAAATTTGTTGGTTCATAAAGACTTAGGAGAAAAAAGAGAAAATTGGATGACTACATTGCCGAAGTATGATTTGGAAATTAAACCATGTAAAGTCATAAGAGGACAAGGTCTATATAAATTATCAGCTAAAGCAGAAGGATATCACCTAAAGGAAGATCAAATTTCCAATTCTAAAGTGGGATGGTACAATGAATTTGAAATGAGTCAAGAACAAATACAATACATACTTGTACTGACAAATACATGTTACGCATATATAAAAAAATTATTAATTGATGGTACCTCTTTGGACCATTTATAAATTAAACAAAAAAGAGCCTTACATTTGAAAGTTTCTAAGTATCAATTAATTCATGGCATTATTTTTAGAAAAAATTATGATGGTGTTTTACTAAGATTCCTTGAGAAATATGATGCATAAAAAGTTTTAATGGAATTACATGACGGACCTTCTCGTGGGAATTTTGGAGGAGAACCCACTGCACATAAAGTCTTGTGAGAAGGATATTACTGCCCCACTCTATTCAATGGTTCTTATTCATACACAAGGAAATGTAAATACTGGTAAACAACTGTTGGGTGTGGAGCATGATTATCTTCTTGATTGTTCAGAGGTTTTTTGTTTCAGTCACATTAGATCCCTGTTCCTAACAGGGAGACGCCTCCCACATGATCATCATCTGGGGGGTCCTGGGGGGTGTTCATTAGGTGGGTGATTTGACAGTATAAGTTATGTTAATTTAGGGTTTTTTTCCCTAGAATGAAATCCTCAGTTTATATGAGGGAATTTTATTGCGACTATGTATTATTATTCTGAACGAGAAAGAGAGAGGATATTGTGTGATATCGAAAAGGAAATTACATTGGATTTGTTGTAGGTTGTATCTCTTAATTTCACTGGATAATATAAAAGAAAGGATTAGATGTTTCTTCATGGATGTAGCCTAAATTGGGTGAACCATGTATATTTGTGTCTCTCTTGTTTTATGTGTTTCTGTGTTGTGTTTCTACAATATTTTATGTTTTTCATTTCTCCGTTAATTAATTTCTCACAAACCGTATCAAATCCGAAGGTGTATTTGGATGATAAACTCATAGGAGAGAAGGGTTCCTAGTTCGAGTGGGACCAATGGTGAATGATGGTAGGTTTGAGGTAGAGAAATTTAATGGAAAAAACTACTAGATGTGGAATATGTAGATGGAAGATTATGTGTATCATAAATCTCTGTACCTACCACTGAGCATAAAATTAAAGAAGATGACAATTATGATAAATGAAGAATGGGATCTTCTTAACATAAAGGCACTAGAATAATATGATTGTGTCTGTCAAGGTCGGTAGCATTGAAAATTTCAAAGGAAATGACAACAAAAGTTTTAATGATGACATTGCCCAAACTATATGAAAAACCCTCGGCCTGAAAAAAGGTATTCCTTATGAATCTTCTATTTAATATGAATATTTTAGAAGACGGATCTGTTGTTGATCATTTAAATGAATTTAAAATAGTTACCAGGTAGTTAAGTTCTGTAGGGGTAATATCTGATGATGAAGTTAGGGATCTATTATTTATGTGCTCATTTCCAAAAATTTAGAATGCCTTAGTTATGGCTATGAGTAAGTCTAACTTTGGATCTAGTACTTTAAAGTTTGATGATGTTGTTGGTGCTATCCTTAGTGAGAAAATGTGAAGGAAAAGCTCAGGTGAGACATCAAGTAATGTTTTGGCTATAGAGACTAGGGGAAGAAAAATGGGAAGAGGAAAGAGGCAAGGACATCATAGTAAGTCAAGGAAAGGTAGATCCATGTCTAGATCACAGACAGTGTGATGGAAATGTGAGAAGAAAGGACACCTCAAGAAAGACTGTAAGTCCCGAAAGAAAAAAGAAGGAGATGGGCATCAAGAGAACAATCAAGAAGTCAATGCAACAAGTGATGTGTTGCAATATGCTCTTATTCTTTCATTAGAAAATATTATTGATGCTTGAGTAGTAGATTCAGGGGCTTCATTCCGTGCCACACCTGATATGAAACATTTTCATGACTAGGTTCAAGGATATTTTGGACATGTTTGTTTGGGTGATGATAAACCTTGTAAACAAAAAACAAGAAAAAAAATAAACAAAAAAAAATAATTTCAATAGGGTAGTTGGGATGTGAAGGTTGTGTAACTACATTTACAGACAAAACCTAAAAGGTCACAAAAGGAGCCATGGTAATAGAAAGAGAAGAAAATGTTGGTACATTGTATTTATGCAATGTTATTTTTGATTATGTTAATTATTTAACCTCCAGAGGAGAAGATATGGCAATTTGACATCATAGGCTAGGGCACATGAGAGAAAAGGGGATGCATATTCTTCACTCAATAAATTTGTTTCTAGGTTTGAAGCATGTTGATTTGGATTTCTATGAAAATTGTGTTTATGGAAAATAGAAGAGAGTCATATTTATTAGAGTTGGCAAGGAAAAGAAGAGCAAAAAATTAGAGCTTGTGCATACCGATGTATGGGGACTTTCTCAGGTATCATCTCTCAGTGGTTGTCATATTATGTTACTTTTATTGATGATGCAACTAGGAAAATTTGTATTTATTTTATTCGTAACAAATGTAATGTATTTGATACTTTCAAGAAATGGAAATATTTGGTTGAGAATGAGATAGGAAAGAAGTTGAAGTGTCTTAGATCAAACAATGGAGGTGAATACTACAACAAAGAGTTTGATAAATATTGTTTAGAGCATGGAATTCATAGAGAGAAGACAGTTCCAGGAACAACACATGAAAATGGTGTGTCAGAAAGAATGAATAGTACAATCATGGAGTGTGCAATGTGTGTGAGATTGCATGCAAGATTTCCCTTATAATTTTAGGTAGATGTTGTAGATACTTTTGTTTATCTAATAAATAGAGAGCCTTCAAGTTCCTTGGATGGTGGTATTCTAGAGGAGGCATGGGCAGGTAAAAGGGTAAACTATTTATTTTTAAAGACTTTCAGTTGTGAAGCCTTTATCCACATTAATAAAGAAAATAGGACAAAGCTTGAGGCAAAATCAAAGAAATGTACTTTTATTGGATATGGTGTTAATGATTTTGGCTATCGCTTATATGATTATTAAAATCATAAATTCATTAGGTGAAAAGATGTCATATTCAATGAAAATATCTTGTATAAGGATCAAATGCAGGGAAAGAAATACGAAAAGAAAAAAAAATGCAGTGCTTGATGAGATCACAGAAAAAGTAAAGGTTCCTAAAAATCATAATGATCAATGACCACAAAAACAAAAATAACCACAACAACAATATGCACCTCAAACACCTGAAAGTGGTGTTAGAAGATCTACTAGGATAAGCACACCCCATGAACGATACTCTCCTTCATTATATTATGTATTGTTGATTATTTATAGTGAACCGAAAAGACATGAAGAAGAAATGCAGGTAGAAACTAGGAAGAAGTGGGAGCAATCCACCATGGAAGAAGAGATGGACTCCCTGATTCATAACCAAACTTTGGACTTAGTAAAGTTTGTTGCAGATAAAATGACATTGCAAAATAAATGGGTTTACAGGTTGAAGGAAGAAGATGGAAGTAAAAAAAGGTATAAGGCTATACTTGTGTTGAAGGAGTTTACACAAAAGAAAGGTATAGACTTTGATGAAATTTTTTCTCCTGTTATTAAAATGACTTCAATCAGAACTATTTCAAGTCTAGTGGTAGTGGAATATTTGCATCTTGAGCAGTTAGATGTATAGAAAACCTTTCTCCATGGGGATTTGGAGGAAGAAATATATATACAATAGCCACAAGGGTAAGAGGTCAAAGGGAGGGAGAAATTAGTGTCAAAATTGAAGAAGAGATTTTATGGCTTAAAATAGGCTCCAAGGTAGTGGTATCTAAAATTTGACAGATTTATGTTTGAAAAAAGTTAGACTAGATGTCACTCTGACCATTATGCTTATATTATAATGAAAAATAATGGAAACTATATTATATTGATATTGTATCATTGATGGTGTTGGAAATCCATTAACCAAGGGGGTCTCCCTGATGTGAAGTCCCAATTAGACCTCACTCTGTTTGAAGTAGGAGCCCCATCTAGAGTATTAGTCCAATTGCCATGTCTTGTTGTAGATTTTCCTTGGCTACAAAGTTAAGCACAAGAGAGTAATGCACAAGTATCTTTGGATCAGCAAGTGAGTATTCCTTGTGAAATGTTCAATTGTGGAAAGTATCAAGGTCCTTTTGCTAAAAGGGGGGAGAAAAGTGGGCCCTTTAAAGACAAGTAATAGTACTAACCTAGAAAAGCCACACGAGAAAATACATAAGAATGAATCGTTGATCAACCAATGAAATAGTTCACAAGGATGAAATTATTGTTAAATAAAATACAACATACCTTTAACAAGTACCAAAGCCAGCAAAATAGTTCAATTTCCTTAGTATAGACGTCAAACAGAATACATTGCAAACATTACAAGAATAGTCTTACAATATTCACGACATATGTATGAAAGTGTGTCGACTCAACGAGCTTCCAAATTAGTAAAATTTTCAGGATACATCAAGATAATGAACACCAATAGCCCCAATAGTGGAGCATTAGAGTATTCACTTTCTCCTCAAAGCTAACAATCTTGCTCTCCAATGTCTGGTAGGAGGCACCAAAGTGAAAAGTCCTTTACATGTACAATGAGGGTGTATATATAACAAATGGGGGGATCGTTACCCTCCCATGTGACTCTTGGGCTACCTTCATAATTGTTTGACTTATCTATGACCTTTTGACTCCCACATGACTTTTCACATTACATGGATGACTCTTGGACTTCCACTTTACATTACATTTTCCAATATAGAATTTACATAATCAAAAAATGATGTGGCACATGATGACTCGTGACGTGACATGACATGGATTGAATGATGACATGGCAATGTCAAGCCACTCTTTGTTGTTGATTTGCCTTCAATAATAGATTTGTAATGATTCGTCTTCATGAGAAATGTGCCTTTTTCTTCATATCCAGCCTCCAAAGGGTTGTGAGTCAGATGGAGCATTCATGTGGTTCTGATCTTTGGTATTCTATTGTACTCTAGTGTTCCTCTTTATTTTTGTTTGATGATCATATTATCCCTTTAGCTTCATATGTGTCTTCTAGAATGGTCCCATTCTCCTTTTCCACCATCATCATCTTGTCATGATAAGATAGAGTACCTGCAACTGAAAACCATACATGACAAGCTAACATTAGTCTAAAAACCCCTAACCTAACATATTTCATGAACTCACTTCTTAGGGTTGGAACTGGTGACTAGTTGAGTGATTAGATAGGGGATTGCACAGTTCCAGAGGCCAAGGTATGGGACTGAGGCTTGAGACTGCGCAATGCATAGTTCAGTATGGTCAGGTTCAAGATATTGCACAGTTGAGGGGCATAAGAGAACAAGGCTCGGGATTGAGGCTTGAATATTCCCACTTCTTAGTTCTATAAGGAAAAAGGCAAAGGAATTATTTAGTGAGGGACTCAAGGACTCAGTCTGGAGGCTTGAGTCTTGATACTATGGAATGTATAGTTCTGGAGGCTTGGGAAGACATATTGTACAATTGACAAACTCAAGGACTCAATATGGAGGCTTGAGCCTTTATTTTTCCCATTTCACAGCTCTGGGAGGCATGGAGGCTAGGTTATTGTATAATTTCATAGTTCAGGAGCTCATGGTTGAGGCCAAAGATTTGAGACTACATAATTCATAGTACTAACTAGGTAGGAGAAGGAAATTGCACATTTTTGGAAGTCAGAAGATGCATTTGAGCATTGTGATTACGTAATGCGTAATCCTAGAAGGAATAGAATGTGCATTGTGTAGTGCCAAGGGACACATATTTCATTAGAGGGTTGAGACTATGCAATTCTTAGTTCAGGTTGGGCAGAATGAGGTTGATTGGCTTGGTCGGAAAGTTTTGCAAGTTGGACTAAGTGTTGGATCAGTGAGATGAATATGAGAAAAAGGGAGACTTTGAACATGATCACACACTTAGATCACTTGATGATATGATAAGGAAGGCCTATAACGTATGAACAACATGCATTCCTCAATGCAACAACTTTGCGACAACTCCTACCAAGTGTGACAATAAAGACATACTTTGCGACGAAAGTGGTGACACTTGTGCGACAATGATTGAAACTTTGGAAATGAATGAAAAACATATATACATGATAGGAACAACTCATTATCACAAATATTTCCCCTTGATACAAGTGAAAAGTTAGGTTCATGTGATAAGCGACACTTCCACCAAAAATGACACATGCCATATGGATAGAAAGGAGCAAATGACACTTGCAATATGCGAACAACGGTGAAAGCAACACATTCCAAAGAAAAGTTAACATGAAAGCAACACTAATTAAACTAAAATCAAACAAAAGTGACAATCAAAAGCATGAAAACAACACTCACAAAAGTGAAGGTGCGCAAAAGCAATAGTTTGAAAAACACACCAAAATAGAAGTACCAACACACCCGAAAGTGAGAGATTGTCAATGAACATGCACACCAACTGTCAGCATGGGTTGAGAATAGCACAAACATTGTCTTGACAGACTACGCTAGCCATGTTCAAGCTTGAGTGAAAGAATGCACTCATGAATTCATTATGGATTGAGCATGTGTAAACATGTGACTTCAACATTTGAAATCCAAGAAGGGAGCTTGAAATATTAACAAAGAATTACCATCCAAGAAGTGACTATGGAAAGGTTGATCACAAGATCCACAGTAGGCTCCAAAATTTGAGTATAGAAAAAATTTGGAGGGTTTTTATCACACCAACAACATGTATGTAGATGGCATGCTTATTGTAGGGCCTAACATGCAGGAAATAAATATGCTCAAAAGAAAATTGGCAAATCCATTTGCAATGAAGGATTTGGGTGTGGCAAAACAAATCCTTGGTATGAGAATAACTAGAGATAGGAAAAATCACAAATTAACCTTGTCTCAAAGTGAGTACATAGAAAAGGTGTTGAAAATATTTAATATGCAGAATGAAAAACTATTTAGTACACCTTTGGCTAACCATTTCAAAATAAGTAAGGAGATGTATACCAAGACCCAGGAAGTGACAGATTATATGTGTAAAGTTCCATATGCATCTACAGTTGGAAGCTTAATGTATGCAATGGTCTACATGAGGCCTGATATTTCATATGCAGTGGGAGTTGTAACTAGGTATATGAATAATCTAGGAAAATAACATTAGATGGCAGTGAAGTGGATTCTCAGGTATTTGAGAGGTACCACAAATCAATAATTATGTTTTGGAGGTTCAAAAATTTCTCTACATGGATATGTTGATGCAGATCGACAGGTGATAAATATAACAAGAGGAGAGCCATGGGGTATGTATTTAGTATAGGTGGAACACCTACCAGTTGGGTTTCCAAATTTCAAAAAATTGTTGCACTTTCAACAATGGAAGCAAAGTATGCTGCTGCTACAAAGGCTAGTAAAGAAATGATTTGGTTAAAAGGTTTATGGATGAATTGGACAAAAAGCAGGAGATGGGTAGGTCATACAATGACGGTTAAAGTGCCATTCATCTTGCAAATAAATCAACCTTTCATTCCAAGACTAAACATATAAATCTCAATTACCACTTCATACGGTAAGTCTTGGAAGATGGACAATTGAAGTTGGAAAAGATACACACTAGCTAGAATCCTACAGATATGTTATCACAAGTTGTAACTAGGGAGAAACTTAGATTCTGCCCAGTTTCAATTGGTCTTCAAATATGATGGTGACTATGAGAAACAACCAGGTCCAAGTGGAGTCATTTTCTAAGCAATGATGGAGTTTATATAATCGGTCTACTAGTGGGAGATTGTTGGGTGTAGAACCTGATTATCTTCTTGATTTTTCAGAGGTTTTTTGTTTCAACCACATTGGATCCATGTTCCCAACGGGGCAACAATACCTCCCATATGATCATCGTTAGGGGTATTTAGGGGGGCGATGACAATTTTTATGCCCCCCTAGCAGGGGTTCAAAGGCAATGCCCCTTAAGCTAAAAATAGATGAAATTTTGCCTTGTAAAGTATTGTAATTTCATAGTCAATATCAGTCATTGATTAGGAAAATGATCTAACAGTAGAAGTTATGTTAATTTAGAGTTTTTTCCCTTGAAGGAAACCCTCAGTTTTTATCATGGAATTGTATTGTAGTTGTGTATTATTATTCTAAGCAAGAAAGAGAGAGGAGATTGTGTGAGATCGAAGAGGAAATTACAATAGATGTGGTGTAGGTTGTATCTCTTCATTTTGCTGCATAATATAAAAAGGAAGGGTTGTTTGTTTCTTCGTGGACATAGCCCAAATTTGGGTGAACCGCGTATATTTGTTTCTCTCTTTGTTTATGTGTTTCTGTGCAATATTTTATGTGTTTCATTGCTCTATTAATTAATTTCTAACAACAACAACAGGAAAAGAAAACATACCAACTCTTCCTTTGCAGCCTATTGAAGTTGAAGGACCATTAGAATAATGGGTATTAGATATCATTTGTGATATTAATCCAAACTCCTCAAAATTACATTAATATATTCTCACAGCTACAGATTATTTCACAAGATGGACCGAAGCAATTCCTTTGAAAAAAGTCAAAGATGAACAAGTACAATCTTTCCTAGAAACCTATATTATCACAAGGTTTGGAGTTCCATTATCCTTTGTATTTGATAATGCTTCATATTTTTCTTCTCTTAAGATAACTAAATTATGCCTAGACAAAGGTATCAAGATTAAATTCTCTTATAACTATTACACTCATGGTATCAACATCACCAAAGGAATTGGCATAGTCAGTTATCTAACACCCTATGGGCTGATAGAGTCACTCCTAAAAGACCATTAGGACACTGCCCATACTTTCTAGTATATGGTAAAGAAGCCATTTTTCCACCAAATATTTTCTTTCCATCTATTTAGTTAGCTCAATCTGTAAGTCATAATTCAATCAAAGATATGGATGTCAAATGATACACATTGTTAAAATAGGAAGAGGAATGAAAAAAAGAAAAATATAACTTTCATGAACATCAAAAAACTATCAAAATATCGTTTGATAAACATTTATCACTCGATAGAGACCTTATTGTTGGTGACCTAGTTCTAAAATGGGATAAAAGCCATGAATAGAAAGGAAGACACTCTAAATTTCAACATCTTTGGATTGGTTGTTTTCAAATCTTTTCAAAACTTGGTCCTTCAACCTAAATTTTACAAACATTAGAACGCCAAATAGAAAATTTGGCAGTAAATGGGCATATTTTGAAAATATGTTTTTCATAAATAAAAATCTCTCAATAACATATGTAAATATTATGTTTTACTAAAGGATGTTGGTATCATAGAAATTATTTTATTTTCATCTTTGTCATTTTTAGATTTTCTATAAATATACTTTCTTTTCATTTATTTCTGTACTTGTAGAATTACAATTGTGATTACATATTTCAAGAAGCATACTTCTACCAATAAATGATCTTATGTTTCAAAATAAACTAAAGTTTAAGGAAAAAGTATTCTCAAAATATGAAAAATCCAGAAATACTTTATGTTACTTTAGTTCTTACTTAAACTTTCAGTAGTATGGACAATGGTTGATTGATTATTTTATGTTATAAGAGTTCCATCATCTTCAAATACTTTAAAGAAATAAACCAAACTTTTTCAAGAAAATGAATAATACAATACAGAGCTTGATTTTCTTTAATACATCAAAATATTTTCTATCAAAGAAACTCTCTAAAAAACCCCACTTCAGCCACTTGGCTATGTATGATAAATTTCAAAATCAATCATTAGCTAAAAAGTGAAAGCATGAAGTTTTACAATAAAAGGAGAAAAAATAAACTTGTCAGGGCTATGCACGTTTGCTAGCAGCAGGTCGATTTTTATAATCCAACTAAAGGGGATATTTTCACTCACAAAAGTGAATCAATTAAAGTTTCAAAGAGAGATGATTATAACGAAAGAAGAAAAACTTTGATAGTATTAAAATCCTAAACTTAGTGTTTAAAATTTCAAATTATGATTGAATTAAAAGGTTCTAGAAACATAAATAATTCATTATATGACTCTTACTACATAAAATATTCATTTATTTCATTAGTACTTCTATTTTGATTGTTTGTCTTGTTGTCACTTTATCAAGTATCTAAGTGATAAATCATAAATTAGAAAGAAAAAAATCTGAAGCCTTTATTTTTATTTGAACTATAAACTTAAGCTTGACAGAGATAACTGATTCTTCCAATGTGTTGCCATTTGTTATTAGGATTACAACAACCCTCTTTTGTTTTGTACATAAAGAAAAAACAAAATCCCTAAACAAATTTTTTATTGTTTTTCCTATAAAGTCTAAAGAAACCTTCAAAAATTAAAGAAAAACATCAAAAAAATAGTTGTAGAGGTTGGAGGTTGGAATCATAAAAATACTTTTAAATAAAAGAATACCCGACCTCCCGACTAGCAAGTCAGGCCAATTCCTAAATCCCCTTAAGTATTTTCCCCTGATTACTCGACCTCCCGACTACATAACTTACGATCAACACCCGACTCTTGTAGTCCAGGTCAGGAAGAAATCAAACTTCAACAAATAAAATAACTCTCGAATACCTAACCACCCAACTGCCCAACTCCCCGAATAAACTAATATTTATTTTCCTCGATTTGCGTGTATTTCATTTTATTGTGATTAAAATGAATTGATTAGAAATTTTTTCATTTCACGCTTAATGGATTTGTTTTAATATCAATAATAAATTTCTCTAATGGTATCTCGATTTACAAAAATAGACAGTTGGATTACTAACGAAAAGTTAATGAACAAATTAATTCACACTATCCTCAGGTTTTTAATCAAAAATCATAACTCCCTAGAGCATTCCCCTTGTGTGTTGTTTCATTTTTTTAGACCTCGCTTGAAAAAAAAATTGAAGAAATACAATATCAATTGCAGAAATTCTCTGTAAGAAAACCAAAACTATAAATTCTTAGTTCAATTTCAAATTTTTATTTGGAAAAAATTTATATATTTTCTATTTTCTATTCAGAGGCCACAAAATGGGGAAGAAAGAAAAATCACTAGTACCAAAACAACAAGTGGAGAAGATAAAGGAAAAGTTCAAAGAAATAGAGAATCCACAGATAGAGGAGGCCAACCTAAACCCATTCCCCATCTCCAACTCTACTTATAAGACCCAGAAAGTAGGTATAATGAGATGGGAGGATTTTTTTTTATTTCTTTGAAGATAGAGGATAGTTAAATAATGCAAGGTCTTCTCAAACAAAAAATAACCAGTTTGGAGGTATTATAAGCACAAAGACAAGAACACATAATTCTTTAGAGATTGTATCTGAGTTCAATTGGAAAGTTTAAGGAGATGTAAAAGAGAAATCCCAAGAATATTTCTAGGCCTTAGGAGCTTTTGTAATTTATAACCAATATCATCTAAATGGGTTTACAACCTCATATGACAATAGTCTACAAAAAATTAAAATGTTAGAGAAGAAATTGGAGAAGAATGAATTATTTAATGAAGAAAATTGGCAAAAGTATTCTGCAACTTTAATTCAAGGTTTCATAGTAGAGAGAGAAAATATATAGAAACATTTTCAGGTGAAATTGAAAGAGTTAAATTGAATATATGAGCAACATATCCAAGAATTAAAGAAAATGCAAGAAAATCAAATTCACATTTTAAAGGAAGAGGTTGAAATAAATATTAAGGTCATCACTACGACTTCAAAAGAGAAAATTGATTCTCTTGAAATCCAATTAAATCATATTCAGGAAGCCACATAGTGTCTAGAAATTCTCAAAGAGAAAGCATAGCAAATTTGTCTAATTTTAAGGGAAAATTAATCAACGTTCTACAAACAGATGGAAAAAATCTTAATATTTTATCAATAAATTACAGATTTAAATGAAAGGATTGATTATTTAATAGAAGAAGACAAATACATTCAAAAAAAAAAAATCTATCTATTCTTAACTAAGAGAGGGAATTTCAATATGATGAAATTCCAAAAAATTGAAAAATAGATAAAAGATTAATGCTTGCATATTTGAACTGTAGAGAAGATGAAACTAGAGAAATCAAAGAATGGACCAAAAGCACCCAAGGGAAATGCTTGAAAATATGGGAGAAACGGACCAATTTTATAGAAGAATTCGACCTTCCAAGGTCAAATCCACAGAAAGAAATCAT
Organism: Pinus taeda; assembly: GCA_000404065.3. Lineage (NCBI taxonomy): Eukaryota > Viridiplantae > Streptophyta > Pinopsida > Pinales > Pinaceae > Pinus > Pinus taeda. The sequence goes on from APFE030236391.1 coordinate 92,360, forward strand.
TCCATGGGAGTTAAAGCAGCCAATATAGGACCTTCTTTTCAAGGATCAGATAGAAATTAAAAGGATTAGGGTTTCGACGTAGCAAACTTTACATAAATTTATACAACTTCCTTTTGAGAAAATTAGGCTCATTGCTAAATTTGAAAGCAAATATCATAAAAGAAATAAGAAAGTCCAAAGTTTGATTTCCAAATGTCAAATCAGCATAAATTAGTTTCCTTCTATTTACTTCTCAGTTGTTTCCCAGGTGTATTCACAATGAATGAAACATATCGAGGTTCATGCACCCCATATATTTCTCAACCTAAACAATGAATATTTTAACGATGAGAAGTTACCTACTTCTCAGGGAGATATCAGTTCAACAACGGTATAATTTATATTTTTAGAAGTAGATATTTACCTTAAGAAAATATTTTGATTTTCTTGTTTTAAGACATGTTATCTTTCGAAACACGTCCTATTTTTTCAATTATTTATAGAACCTCTTACGTTGGTGTAAGGGGTCAAGAAATTGTGAAAACTCAAGACTTGTATTTTTGAATCAATTTTGAAGTAGTATCTTTTTTGAAGACAAATTTCAGTTTTAATGTGTGACAAGATATGATATTTATGTTTGGAAATCTATTTAATTACTTAATGGATTCTTTGGTCCTTTTTTTTAACAAAGTCGGTTACTAGGTTTCTATTCCAAAAAAAAAAGGAGGGAGACATGCTCCCATTACATCAAGCCAAAATGGGAGAAAGCATGTTGGAATAGAAACAGAGGGCAAACAATCCCTGTCTTCCTAGCTCTTCCCCTTTTGTTTACGAGGTTACTAACTGCATTATCCTTATAAATACTTACATACTAATTCAACAACAATTTACACCTACATAACATAGAAAAAAAAACTAGTAGCAGAAAGGCTTTGCAGAAAGAGAAGAATGAGGAATTTAAAATTATTTTTTATTGACTGAGGGTTGTTGATGGGGCTGAGGCCAATTCTTGCTTCTTTGAACGTTAGATTTTCTCCTTTTCAATTAATAAGTAAGCTCTTTAGATAATTGATTATTTCCTCCAAATGCCTACACTTTTGTTTTAGCGCAGGCATTTCTTTCCTCTACTCTTCCATTTGTCTCTTTAGGAAGGAATTCTCCTATTCTGCTTCAAATTTGTAGTTTTTTACCATTTCTCTAACCTTCTCAATCATGAATTTTTTAGCTCGAAAGACTGCATATTTTTCGCACTTTTGAACATCTGCAAGCAGGTTCCGTTCCATTTTTCCTAAAGGAAGAAAGTGACCGATCCAATAGAGAATAGAAGGGGAAAGAAGAAACAGAGAGAAGAAGCAAAAGCAACCTCTAAATAGTCCCGCAAAGACCCACAACTGCCAAAGAGAGGGAAACTAAGCTCCGTAAGTAGAAGCCACAAGAGTTGCACGAAAGCTAAAGAAACTGGGAGGTGGGGGCCACTAGAGCTGTGTGGTGGCGAGGGCAACAGGAGTTGCGTGAAGGAAAAATGTTTGAAGCCACCTCCAGAGTTATGTGAAGGTGGGGGCCATTAGAGCTACACCAAGGAAATAGGATCTAGATAAGAACCACCAAAGTTGTTTGAAGGAGAGAGGAAAGGCTAAAACAGAGAAGATATGCGCAATCCCTAAAGGGGCACAACGACATATACAGGAAAAAGGATTACAACTTTTGAGACAGAGGGGAAAGGAAGGGAGGGAAAAGATGGCAGAGATAAAATAAGACAAGTGGAGGGGGAGAATATATTGCTACACAGCTTGCCACATCCGGGAAGAGAACATTCATATTTCACAGGAAGATTGAGTAGTTGCAGTTCGCTTGATAGCCGTAGACTGACTATCCAGTTTGTTCTTGGGGATTTCCTTGGATTTCCTGACCTTTTGAGATCTAACCATTTGAGCTGAAGTGATTGTTGCCCACCTTGATGTTCTCTCTTTAATTTCTATTCTCTTCACATTAAGGCAAGAGATCCTATAGAATCAGTTTCTGAGCAATCACCCTATCAATTCTAGATTCTCCCATAGGATGGTTGACAGCTAGATTGGTTTGCATGTTGGCGGTACGATTATTTTCTCTAAGGATATTCTTGAAGGTGACTTCACCTAGAAACTGCAAATTTTTTCCCATCCTTTTTGTTATTTATCTTAGGACCTTTTTCTTGGGGCTTATGCTTTCCAGTTTCCACCATTGATTAGATTATTATTAAAGAGTTCCCCATTATGACCGAATTCTTCATACTTAGTTGCCTTAAGATTTCCATTCCCAAGAGGAGGCCATACGCTTTTTCCATGTTGTTGGATAGTTCTCCTAATCCCCATTCATAAGTAATAGGATTTTTCCCTCCTGGGTCAAAAAGTATACCTCCCGCTCCATCCTTTCCTAAGTTGGACTTAGAAGCACCATCAAACAGTAAGCAGGGCATATTAAATTTTATGTCCATGTTTTGAACTCCTCTTTTTTAATTCTGATTTTCGAGTTCTGCATGCTATTAGGAGATTTTTTGATGTGTATTTTTTGTTGTTTTCTCATTGAAAATTCAACCCAAATTCTTTCCTCATGTTGCATGTGTTTGGCATATATTGCTTTAACTCCTTTAGAGCTGATGAATTCAGTTGACATGCTCCAATTTTTAGCCAGGACTGTTATGGTATTTGGGGTGTGATCTTTAAAGGTCCTCTGGTTTCTTGCTAACCAAATTTGCCAACACATAAACGAGCACAAACTCAACCAATATCTTTTTTACCCTTTCTTTATTTTTGAAGGAATATGGATATTTTTTTCCCTAGGTTGATAGAAGTTCATGTAAAGGCAGTGATTGTAGAATACTAACCTCCAAGGGATTAACAAGCCCTTTCTAGTAGTCCCTAGCAAAGGGGCATCCCACAAAAAGATGTTGAATATTTTCTTCACTTCCTTGACACATAGCACAATGTGATGGGCCTTCATATCCTTTCTTTTTAATGTTATCAATGGTTAGTATTTTTCCTTTGAGTAGCGTCCACACGAAAACTTTGATTTTTGGCAGCGTTTCAATCTTTCATGCCTCCCTCCAATAATCCCGGTATCAATTTTCATGTTGATGTAAAGTAGCATATCCAGATTTGACTGAGAAATCCACTCCATCAGGATCCCATTAAAGGGAACCTTTTGAGTCTAGACTTAGTGAAGCAGCCCCCTTAATATGTGAGATTATCGATTTCCACTCAGGGACAAGGCCATGAGGGAGGTTAAGAATCTTCCAATCTCCCCATTCTCCATCTCTCCAAAGAGATGTGTCATCCAGAGTAATGATTCCTTTTGTTTTCATCCATCTTCTCAGATCTTGGAGATTTTCTTGGCAGGCTATAGGTTGATTTCCCATTATTATATCCTTCCATATTTTGATGAGTTTACCATTACCAAGGATCTTAGAAGAGTTTTCTTTAATGAGGGAAACAATTTTTTAATCAAATTCTAGACCTAGGAGCAGGGCCTGATTGGATAACCTTTTCTCAATAAGAGGGTTCGTGTATTTTTCTTCCATGATTTGCTTCCACCAACTGCTCTCTCCTATTATAAATATCCATGTTATTTTTGCTCCTAAAGCCAAGTTCATTATCCCTAGGAGTCTTATTGCCAACCCACCTTCCTCATATGCAAGAGTTACTTCATCCCATTTCACAAGGTTGTGCTTCTTTGTCTCCACTTTACCTCCTTGCCATAGGAACCCCATGATTACTAGCTCAATTTGTTTGTGTATACTTGCCAGGGCTAGTCTTGTTGCATACTAGTAAATTGGGAGAGTTCTCAGTAGGGACTTTATTAGTACCACCCTTCCTACCATATTGAGCCAGATCATACCCCAATTTTGCATGTTTTGTTTCATTTTCTCAATGTACTTATTCCATGTTTTGGTCTTCAAATTTTCTTTTGAGATCGGGAGTCCAAGATATTGGAAATGGATCCATTTTTCTTGAAATGGGATTTCCAGAATTTCTGAGACTTTTTGGAGAGTGCGAGTGGGTGTATTCCATCCAAAGATTCTACATTTCTGATTATTTAGTAATCCTCCAGAGACTTCCAAAAAACTATTTAGTACATTTTTTATTCTTCTTGCCATTATGCAAGAGGCCCCTCCCATGACCAAGGTGTCATCTACAAATAGGGAGTGGTTTATGCTTTTAACTTCAAGAGAGATTGAGAATCCTGTCATAGTCCTATCTTGTCTACATTTCTCAAGGCTTCTACTCAGTGAGTCTGCCATTATAATATATAAGAAAGGAGAGAGTACAGCCTTGGCGAAGCCCCCTTGAGCTCTGAAAATATTCACCTGGTCTTCCATTGACTAATGGTGTAATCCAAGGACCCACATTACAGGCTTTTATTACATCTTTTGCATTTTTTGAGAAACCAAATATCTGTAGGACAACAGTAAGAAAACCCAAGTTGACCCTGTCAAATGCATTAGCCATCCTAAGCTTGACAATGATTCCTTTTTCTCTTTTCATAAGGCTAGAGTGCAAAGCTTCCTGCACTATTATAATGTTGTCAAGGATTTGTCTTTTTGGGAAAAAGCCTCCTTGTTTTTTTATATTATTTCTCGAAGTAATATTTTTATTTTGTTTGCCATAATTTTTGTTGTGATTTTGTAGGAGGAATTACAGAGATAAATGGGCCTGAATCTACTAAAGGAGATAGCGTTTGACTCTTTTGGAACAAGGGCAAGGAAGGAAGAGTTTGTGAATACTCCAACCTTGAATTTCCCAAAAACATTTCTGATCATTCTTATCAAATCTTTTTTAATAATGATCCAGTTGTTTTTATAGAAGGAAATAGGGAACCCATCTGGGCCTGGGGCCTTATCCGGATGCAAATCCAATACAACTGTTGCAACTTCCTTTTCTTCAACTACTCTTGTGAGTTCATTATTTTATGCTTCACTAATTTTCCTGGGAATATGTTGAAGATAATATTCATACTTGTTATTTGATGCTGGGGATGATAATAGATTTTTATAGTATCTGTAAGACTCCTTTATTTCCTCTTGAACTCTGACTTATTTGCCTTCATTATATTTTATGTTTTGTATTTGGTTTTGATTTCATCTTATCCTAGCCACATTATGGAAGAACACAATGCTTGTCTCCTACTTTGAACCATAAAATTCGTGATTTTAGTCACCACTCTTCTTCTTCCTTTATGTTTTGTTTATACATCTCCCATTGCAGTTTTTTTCCCTGCCATATGCTTTCTTGCGATTCCTCTTGCTGCTCTTTTTCCACTTGGATTCTATCAATTTATCCTACTATTTCTAGCTTTCTTTTTTGTGTTTCTAGTTGGTTAATACTTGCGCAATGTTTTAGCTCTCTCCTTAGGGCTTTTAATTTAGTTTCCCAAACATAGCTAGGAGAGCCAGTGATTGGTTTTGTCCATAATTCAGCAATGATTTTTTTAACTTCTTCATTGTCGTTCCAAGTGGAGTTGAATCTGAAAGGAACTAGGCCAAGATTTTCTAACTTCCCAAGGATGAGAGCCATAGGTTTGTGATCAAATGCTATTGTAGATGATTTTGGATTTTATCTCGCTGAAGGAATTGGCAACTTTTTATTGTATTAGAAATCTATCCAACCTTTCCTTTATGTTATTTTTCCCAATTATTTTGTTGCTCCATGTATACTTTCCATTGCTAGGAGGCATGTCCATTAATTTGCATGCTTCCATAAGATTCTAACATTTCCATATATGGATCAACATTGTATATTCCCCCGAATTTCTCCTTTGTGCTCAATACCAGATTGAGATCTCCTCCTACAATTATGCCTCTGATTTGGTCTTGCATAAGATAATTTTTTAAGGTGGACCAGCAGACTTCCTTATCCCTATAATCATTTGGGGCATAAATATTTATAATACAATATTTCTCTTTTGTTTTTTTGTTTTCCAAGTCTTTTTTTATCCAGTGCAACTCTTTTTTCTGTTGAATGAGCTCCCAATTTTCAGTTTTCCATAGTGTGCATATTCCTCCCAAGGCTCCAGTCGCTGGAATTGAGGTTCTATGATAATTGTTTGTTTTTTGTATCATTTTTTCCATTTCCTTTTCATTTGTCTTCATATCCTAAATCATAAAGATATATGGTTTCTCTAAAGTTATCAAATCTTTCATTTCCTTAATTTTTGGCATACTTCCCATTCCTCTGTAATTCCAGGAGACTATATTCATTATCACTTGATGTTATGGGTATAGGGACATTTCCCTTTGTTAGAGTGGGATATTTTCTCCTTATTTTTTTCCAAGAAAGTATCCAGAGGTTGTTGGGTGCCCAGAGCCATTTTCTTTTCCACAACTTCATCTTTAATTTCTCTATTGGCTTTTCTGCCTACCCTTTTAGGGTGGTCGAGAGAGGAGAGGAGCTCTTTGGAGAGGGATGAGTGATTATTTAGTTGAAGGAGGAGGGTAGAGGGATTTGGGAGGGGATATGTGAGGAAGGGGAGGGGTTAGAGGGGAAGGGTAGAAGAGGGGGGGAGGAAGGGGAAGGGAGGGGGGATCAAGGTCTGTAAGGGAGCCAAAGGGATTAGAGACCAAAAGATCCGATAAGGGGGTAGGGATAGAAGACGGAGGGAGGGGGCAGAGGGAGAGGGGGGGTCCTTTAGATAAAATAGGCCTGGAAGGAGAGGATGAGGGGGAGAGGGAGGAGAGATGAGGGAGGGAGAATGGAAAATGAAGAGGGTTTGGGTTTAGTTGCTGACTTTTTCTTCTTGACCTACTCCCATTTTGGTTCCTAGTTTTCTATTTCTTCGGTTTCCTGATTTTTAATACATTTATTTGAAAAATGACCATATTCATGACATACCTTGCATTTGAATGGAATTTGTTCATAGTCTAGCTGTTGAATGTGAACTCAGCTATCCACTTTGATCTTGATTACTTCCGGAATTCCTTTCCCTGGATCTACTTCTACACATATTCTCGTGTAGGCATGTATGTTTTCCTTTAGCTCACTTCTGTCGATATATTTCACCAAAACATTTCCTATTTCTTTAACAAATTCATCTCCCCAACAATGTAGAGGATGATGGGGAAGCCTCACCCATACTGGCATTGCTTTTGGCACGTCCAAATTTGGATCTAAGTCTGAAGTCCATCTATTGAGATAAAGTCATCTTGAATCCATGAAATATGACCCGTTTTTGAAGATTAAATCCCTGTCCTCTTTCATTTCAAAGTGGAAGGTAAAATATCATCTTCCACAAAATCTAATGGATATTTTCCCCATGATAGATGAGGCCAAGTTTCTTTCTACCCATTGGAGGACCAAATGGGGAGATGGCCAGAGACCAGTAAACTGACCCACCAAACCTCATTAAGAGAGGGACAGAGCTGCACGATGAGGAAGGGAGAGAGGAAGGATTATTTCAGGTATTTCATCGATATTCTTAACAAACTTTGATATGGAGGGTCTGGGATGAGATTGTCCCAAGGAGGAGATCAGAGAGGCAAAGGCCTATGCATTTTATCCCATCTGAGATGAATCTTCGGCACTGTGAAATGTGCAGTCTCTTCCTCCCATAATTGTGCACTATTCAATCTCAGTGCTCAATCACATCCCCAAGCTCCAAAACTGCACAATCTTTCCCTTCATCCAGCCTTGAACTATGTATTCTGTAGTCTTAGTCTTCAAGCCTCAACCTTGATCTCCTGAATTTCACAATCGCACAATCACTTGGCCTTCTTTCCTTCTAAAATTGTGGAATACGAAAACTCAATGCTCAATCCCTCAGCCTAGTTCCTTGAATCCTCAACTATGTAGTTGTCAAGCCTAATCTAGTCTGAACTATGCAACGCATAGTCTCAAGGCTCATTCCTGACCCTTTATTGCCTAAGTTGTGCAATTGTGCAGTCCTTAAGCCTCTCTCTCAGCCTACCACCCAGTTTCATCTCATCCAATGGATCATCATGCTACATCTTAGACTAGGGATTTATCTAACTGATGTCTTCTTGTCATGAGTGAATTGCAGTCATAGGTATTCTATCATGCTATGATAGGATAATGATGAAGGAGACGGAGAAGGAAGCCATGCTAGAAGACACCTCTATACCTGCAAGTACAAGTTGATCAATCAAGAGGAAGTAAAGGGACATTAGATTGCAACAACAACTTGAGATCCAGATAACACCAAAGACTTATCATCCCTAATCCATATGAAGGTGGAAGAAGAGATCATGTTCTATATTCAAGAAGACACAAAGAAAGAAACAAAAAAGAATGGCTTGAGATTGCCATGTCATCATGCAGTCCATGTCATCAGTGCCATTTCATGTCATGTCATTAGTCATTATGTGCCACATCATTTTTGAATTATGTAAATTCTTATTCAAATATGTATTGTAAAGTGGAAGTCCAAAGGACATGTATAAAACGTAAAGAGTCATGTAAGAGTTGAAAAGTCATAGGGAAGTGAAAAAGTTATGAGGGTAGTCCAAGAGTCTTGAGGGAGATGAAGGATCACCCCATTTGTTATATATACAATCTCATTGTACAAGAAAAGTACTTTTCACCTTGGATTCTCCCATAAGGCATCAGAGAGACAAATTTATTACTTTTGGGGAGCAAGTAGTGGCTCCAACACTCCACTATTGAAGCAAGTGATGTTCATTGTATACATGCATCTTGGGATTTTTACTTAATTATTGAAGCCTAATGGCCAACACGTTTTTCATGCATGGATTATGAATATTTGTAAGATTGTTTTGTAAATGTTTATGATTCATGTTTGGTTTCACCTATACTAAAGTAGTTGAACTATTTTGATTATTTTAGTGCTTACCATATTGAGAATTTGTTGTAGTGGTTGTAAAAATTGTCACATCTTTGTGGACTATTCTATTGGATGTTAGATGAATCTTTCATGTTTGTGTGTGTCTCTACTAAGTTGGTACTATTACCTCTCTCTTAGAGGCTCACTTCCTCTCACCCCCACAGTAGAAGAACCTTGATGTACTTGCAACCAAACATTCCCTAGACACACTTAATTGCTTTTCAAAGGAACATATGTGATTATCTCTCTTGTTGAAAGTTAAAGCCATGATGTACTTACAACCAAACATTCCCTAGACATACTTACTTGCTTTTCAAAGGAACATATGTGATTATCTCTCTTGTTGAAAGTTAAAGCCATGGAAAAGATTTAAATAGATGACAACTGGGTCATATTTTAGATGGGGCTTGTACACCAAATGGTGTGAGTCTAGTTGGGACCACATATCAGGGAGAGCCCTTTGAATCTTGGCAGGTCCAACATTGTCAACATTTATGGTGCTAGAAGGAGGGAAACCTGCTTTTTATGGTTGATAACTCCACACATCCACATAATTATTCTTCTGGATAAGGAAGTAACATACCCAACACCTCTCTGAATAATATTCCTAAGACAGGAGGATCTTCTCAGTCAAGCCCGAAACCAAATTGTGAAGTTACTTGCAAGCAGATCCAGGAGATTCGACCTATAACCCGTTAAGTTTGCAAAGGCTATTGGATTGATTCCTGGAGCAAACAATTATTCTCATTTTCCAAAGAGAAAAGAAAAAACTCATATTGCCATATTGGTTACTATAGTGGAAGATCTAGTTTTTTTTTACTCTTGAAAAGTTAGCAGAATATGCGGATGACACAGAACACCCATAAAAACTTCCACCTTACAACAAAGGATACAAGGATAACGTTTTGATTTTGAACGAAATTTTCTATGGGATAGGTGGTCACAAAGAGAATTGCTCAAATTTTGAAGAGGAGGAAGAGCAAAAATATGAGAAAATGGCAGACTGAGATCTAGATTGGATGACCCAAGTCTCACTCGCTATTCCAACTATTTACACAAGATGGAAAGACACCTAGAAAAGTTTTTAACAAAAAATGGCCCTAACAAGTTGATCAAAGCGGAAGACCATTTGGATAACTTCTACCTACACCTGCAAATGCTTGAAGTACATTATGATGATGTTTCATGTAGACTCTTCCCTTGTTTCTTAGATAGTGTTGAAAAATGTGCAACAAGAAATGTTAAATTTAGAATGTGCTAAAAATAGACCTGCTAAAAATAGCATGTCTAAAAATAGTAGTTTGGCTAGTGAGGTCATTGGCCACATTGGGTGAGAGGTGAAACTGCTAAAAATAGAAAGTTCTAAAAATAGCATTTCTGGGTCCCTTCCTATTTATAGCAGTCCCCAGGCTATCTATAGGAAGTAAAATTAATTTTGGTATTAACAGCAATTTAGAATATTAACTAATTAATCTCCATGAGTTAATTAATTATGAAAAATTAGACTTGAAGTCTTTGTGAGATCATGCAATTATTTTCTCCCTTGACTTAGGAATTTATCCCTTGATTAAAGGAGATAAGGTTTAGTTCTATAATGAGAGAATCAGTTGACTTAGTTCTAACTAGTCAAGTCCAGTTAGATTATTTTAACAAGTTGTTAAAATAATAAAATATAGTTTGTTAATGCTTGCATTAATGTGACAACTATTATTTTAGATAACTGAGGATTCACTAATGGATAACTGTTGCATGTCAGTTCTGTCAGATACCCAGTTGAGATTAGATGTGGGACAGTGTACTTCAGATGCTTAACTATTTCTAGTAAGTATTTTTTGCATGGTTGAGGAACTAGTGTTCTCAAGGAATATGTAGTTGGACCATTGGTTGTTTTTGGTTTGTTGGAATTAATAGCATATTCTTTTGCTATTATTTCCTAAGAAAACTACATAAGGACCATAGGGAAAGCCTATATAAACAGGGCTTGGGTGGTTCATGAGACATATCTTTATATCTTCATAGTTCATTGAGAACTGAATAGCTTGAGAACTATTGTGAAGAAGATTTCCACTTGATTGATAATACATGGTTGGGGTTTTATTCTGGTGCTTTCCCCTGGATATATTTTGTGTTATTTGTGTTTGATTTCTCCATATCAGTTATATGTGTTCTTATTGATGTTGCTCATGATTGATTAAGCTTCCGCTAAATTGTTTGTAGAAGTAGATCAAGTGTTTTGCTTTAGTACATTGCATTACCAGGTTGATCTATAGGTGGGAAAGTTCTACATGGTATCGGAGCTAGCTGATTTGTAATATCATGTCTAAAAATAGCAGTTTGGCTAGTGAGGTCATTGGCCACATTGGGTGAGAGGTGAAACTGCTAAAAATGGAAAGTTCTAAAAATAGCATTTATGGGTCCCTTCCTATTTATAGCAGTCCCTAGTCTATCTTTAGGAAGTAAAATTAACTTTGGTCTTAACAACAGTTGGAAATATTAATTAATTAATTCAGTTGAGTTAATTAGTTAAGGAAATTCGAATTTGAAGTCTTTGTGAGCATGCACATGAGTTGTCCCACTGATTGAAGAATTTATCCTTAATTTCCTCCAATGATTGAGGGAATAAGTATGAGTTCTATAATGAGAGAATCAGTTGACTTAGTTCTAACTAGTCAAGTCCAGTTAGATTATTTTAACAAGTTGTTAAAATAATAAAATATAGTTTGTTAATGCTTGCAAGCATGTGACAACTATTACTTTATATAACTGAGGATTCACTAATGGATAATTGTTGCATGTCAGTTCAGACAGAGACCTAGTTGAGATCAGAGAAGGGATAGTGTACTATTAGTTGGATGAATATTTTTCCTATAAAGGAAACTCATCCATGATGAGAATTTATCTCCTTCAGGTTTGTGCAGTTATTTCAGAGGTCAGTGTTGTGTGTGAGGTGAGAATCACACAGGTTGCAGCTAGAGAACCTAGGAAAAATTGTGCATAGAAATAGGAGGCTTGGAGGGCAGAGGAGAAAGTTTGTGAGAAGCATTTGACTGTCTATGAGCAGAAGAGGGATTGTACTGAGAGCTGGATAGCTTTCGAGCTAAGGCTTTGTGTAATCCGAACTATATTTCCACTTGTATTGTAATATAGAGATGGGATTTTCGGTTGGTGCTTTCCCCTAGTTATATCCTTTGTGTTATGTGTGTTTGAGTTTTCCATATTAGTTATATGTGTTCTTATTGATGTTGCTCATGTTCGATTAAGCTTCCGCTAAATTGTTTGTAGAAGTAGATCAAGTGTTTTGCTTTAGTACATTGCATTACCAAGTGATCTACACGTGGGAAATTTCTACATGGTATCGAAGCTAGCTGATTTGTAGAAAAAGTTCTACATGGTATCAGAGCTAGCTGATTTGTAGAAAAATTCTACAAAATCTACATGGTATTGGAGTGTAGGTGATCAAGGAAGAACAATATACAAGAAGAGGAGATTTCAAAGTTTTGAGTTTTGGTCCAAGAGTTTGTAGAGCAGATCTGAAAATTTCTATGCAAAATTTTCAGAAATAAATAGTAGATTTGGATTCCTTGCGGAAAAATACCCAAAATAAAAAATAAAAAAAATCGGTTGAATTGGAGTTTGGATGAGGGAGATATCGCTGATTTAAAATAAGCTCTTTTTCTAGAAAATTTCATGATGGCGGGAAAGTGGAAATAGATTGGTGTGCTAGCCAAGAACCTGTTTGCACTTGAGGTACAAGATGCATGCAAAGCCTTGAGGAGCAAGGCAAGGGTTAGATACTTGGTGGTTGAGAGGGAGAGTAAATTACCTCTCAACATGCAGAGATAGAAGAAGTCTCAAAGAATTGTGGAGGAGCCATGATTGGTGCAGCAACTTCAGGAGGTTGTGGAGCAGCCATAACAGGGGAAGCTGAGTCGAAATCGAGTAGAGACATCTACTCATGTAGAGACCTCCAATGAGGGGAAACTTCGAACCAGGTGGGTTGAGGAATCACATGCAGCCATACCTCCAGGTAGGAGGTGGGGCGATATAGAGTGATCGTCCCAACGAGGAGGGGCAAGATCCTTGAGGTACCCAACCTCTTGGATGAGACCTTGCTACAGGAGCCCCAATGTGGAGTAGCAGGAACTAACTGATTGGGTAGAGACGGATGCAGATGGATCGACAGAGAAAGCGACAGTGTAGGGAATCCTAAGACAACGCATAGCTAGCAGGTTGCAACAATGCGAGAGGCATAAGTGTTTTGCACAGTGCTAGGTGGCACAGAGAGGTGTGCAATGGTGTGAGGTGCATGGAGATGTTGTAGTAGTGCAGATGTCAGAGAGGGAGCACTTGTCAGCAGCAGGTAGAGCTTCAGTATCAGAGTATGTTCCTAGCCCAACAGAGTGGTCAGTTGGGAGTGTTTTTGTTCCAAGTGTTGTTGGAGTAAGTGGACCGGATAGATGTGTTGCATGTAGAACATTCTAGAGTTACAGGATCGGGTTCGAGGGAAAGCCTTTCTTGTTGAGAGGGAGCGTTGAAAAGTGTGCAACGAGAAATGCTAAATTTAGAATGTGCTAAAAATAGACCTGCTAAAAATAGCATGTCTAGAAATAGTAGTTTGGCCAGTGAGGTCATTGGCCACATTGGGTGAGAGGTGAAACTGCTAAAAATAGCATTTATGGGTCCCTTCCTATTTATAGCAGTCCCTAATCTATCTATAAGAAGTAAAATTAATTTTGGTCTTAACAGCAGTTGGAAATATTAATTAATTAATTCAGATGAGTTAATTAGTTAAGGAAATTCGAATTTGAAGTCTTTGTGAGCATGCACATGAGTTGTCCCACTAATTGAGGCCTCCACTGATTGAGGGAATAAGTATGAGTTCTATAATAAGAGAATCAGTTGACTTAGTTCTAACTAGTCAAGTCTAGTTAGATTAAAATATAGTTTGTTAATTCTTGCATGAATGTGACAACTATTATTTTAGATAACCGAGGATTCACTCATGGATATCTGTTGCATGTCAGTTTAGACAGAGACCCAGTTGAGATCAGAGAAGGGACAGTGTACTATCAGTTGGATGAATATATTTCCTATAAAGGAAGCTCTTCGATGACGAGGATTTATCTCCTTCAGGTTTGTGTGGTTATTTCAGAGGTTAGTGTTGTGTGTGAGGTGAGAATCACACAGGTTGCAGTTGGAGGACCCAAGAAAAAATGTGCATAGAAATAGGAGGCTTGGAGGGCAGAGGAGAAGGTTTGTGAGAAGCCTTTGACTTTCTATGAGCAACAGAGGGATTGTACTGAGAGCTGGATAGCTTTGGAGCTAAGGCTTTGTGTAATCTAGACTATATTTCCACTTGTATGATAATACAGAGATGGGGTTTTAGGCTGGTGCTTTCCCCTGTTATATCTTATGTGTTATGTGTGTTTGATTCCTCCATATTAGTTATATGTGTTCTTATTGATGTTGCTCATATTCGATTAAGCTTCCGCTAAATTGTTTGTAGAAGTAGATCAAGTGTTTTGCTTTAGTACATTGCATTACCAGGGGATCTACAGGTGGGAAATTTCTACATGGTATCGGAGCTAGCTGATTTGTAGAAAAAGTTCTACATGGTATCAGAGCTAGCTGATTTGTAGAAAAATTCTACAAAATCTACATGTGACTCGCCTAATTGTCTTAGGTGACCCCCATGTGTCCTGTTATATGTGATCAAAACATCAAAGAACAACAACAAAAGCCTTTGTAACAATATGTCGAACTAGAAAGTGACAGATGCATGGGTCAATTCTAAAGGCATGATCAAGAACCCATATGGATACCCATGGGTAGTGCTATGAGTATCCAACCCTCTAACTCTAATCAGGTGATGTTCCAATTGAAGATTAAACTTCAAGGAATTCCATGCTCCCTGATGTTTATCCATCCACTCATTGATCTTGGGTAAGTCAAGCTGATTGGTATGCCCGATGTCCTAATCAATTCATCTCCCCAGAAGCAATGCTCCGAGATCCCGCTATGTAGCACCATACACCATTACATAATACCATGCAGCATTGTACTCCTCTATATACCTCTGCACACCATGGCATATCCCTGTACCCCACTTGGTATCATCGCTTGATGCTGATGCGCCCTGTACCATCTGGTATCCTGCATGTGCCAATGTATCTTCCATCTTGCTAGTGGACCCATCGTGATGTGAGCCACATCTCCTCTGTCCTAGTAGACCTAAGTAGCATGACTCCTACCATGCTAATGGGGATGTCATTATTGTGTCAATCCTCGATGGCTCCTGTGCCCAATACATTAATGGAAAAACACCATCCCCATATACTACTCTATATAGTGGCATACAAATGCCACGCCATCTGAATAACTCCCGTCGGGGCATGGTGACCACTTTGCAACCCCATGCATGAACAATATGCCAAGACATCTCCCAAAGTCTGCACACTCCAGCATTATATCAACTCGCCACTAGTGGTGACCATAACTCTTATGGACGTGTGAAGGACTGTGAGTGTTTGGTCATTGGGTTAATCATCTTATCAACGCCATTGCCATCCTTCACACCTGGTAAATGATTAAAAACCCCACGTGGATCCCCATGTCAACTGGGGTCTCATGTATCCACTCCACTAGTATCAACCGAACCTGGATCCTAGTTGGATGTATCCTCATCTGAAATATATCTGTATCCACATCCCATGAATGTATAATCAGAAACCTCTAGAACATGCCTCTCTGCAGATGCAAGTTCATTTGGGTGCTCCTCGTGCTCCATTATCACAGGAGGCTCCTCTATCAAATCACGAGTGTCCCTAACATCCTCTCGTGTGATGATTTCCATAGAAGAATATACACAATTCAACTCCATACAAAGCTAGTCAACCTGCAACTCTAATTCTTGAAGGGCCATTTGAGTGCTCTTCAAGGACTCCAAGGAAATCTCAAGCTCATAAGGAAGCTTGTTGACTCCCTCCTCTTTCCCTACTAGTGCATCATGATATATCTTAGCAAGCATGAGTAGGTGATATTTGTCTGAAAGGAGGTATAGGTAGTTAGGTTTCGTCTCTACCAATGCCTTCCCGAGAGTTTGAAACTCTACAAGTGAAGGATCTTCTCCTAATCTGTCATGTGCCACTGCACTTCTCCAACAATAATTTATCACCAATACCAGTGCATCATCATATTGCCTCGTGGTTGCCATAATCTTGTCTACGTTCATCTTCAATTGGTTTTCCAAGTGATATGCATAAGTTGTAAGCAATATATACCCCATCAACTGATGGCTCTGGGTTCGCACAGTTGATTACATGTGTATTATCATCTTTGCACACCCCTTGGGAATCATCATCAATTGTTGTAGCCTCATGATTCTCCATGTACCCACCATCTAATTCAACAACCTCGCTAAGTGACGATAGACATTCTGTAGCAATTTCTGATTCCTTCTTATCCCAAACTCTTGTTCCAACCTGTTAGGGTGAATCTGTGATAGTTTCATTTTCAACAAGTGTGACTTTTCTAAATTTGTTCTAGGAGGTTTGGTCATGGTTGTCATCTTCAATCCTTGCTTCCTGGTCCTTGAACACCTTTTCATCTTTGGCTTTTTCATTCCTTTTTCCATTTACTACATTTGATGACACCCATGCTTCCATGCACTCTATGACCTTTGCAAAGGTTTTGTTATAATTTTCAAATTTTTGGGCAAATAGTTCTTCTGGACTTAGAAGCATTTTTTTTCCTTGTTATAATCTTCCCTTTGAACCAACAACTATATCTTTGTGCCTTCAAACTAAAGCCCTTGAACTTTCCTTTTCAAAGATAACCCACAACTAAGCCAAGATCAATGCTCTGATACTACTATAAGATTCCTTCTTCACAAATTTCTGATTTTCCACTTAAATTTTTTCTAAGTTTAGTTTGAGTTTCAGTGGATTGTCTCTCAAATAGATTGTTTGTACATTGTTGTAGGTGATTATCATAATTTTAACTCCAGAAAATTATAACAGTAGGCACATGCAACTAAATATCACCTTCCATGGGTTCAGACAGTGTCATTCTACACTCAGAAATTTAGTTGACACTAATACATGGAATAGAAACAGTTGGAACAACTTTCTTTATTTATTTATTTTTATGCTCAGAATACAAGACACACAAAGGAGGGAGCAGTTGAACCTAGGAGAGAGTCCACCTTAGAATACTCGTCAAAGAGGAAATCTGAATCTGTTGTTTGGTTTAGAATTATCAACTCCAATAAATGTCACAATATGACTGCTAACAGAAAGAAAATAACACCATGTTGACCTAAGGTAATGTGTGTGACTCCACCACTCATTCTAGCACAAATACTTCCTTTATTAAGTCAAAATGGAGTCCGTGACCAACTCCCAAACTAGTGGTTCCTCTAACGGGGACAAGAGTTACGATGCAGATGTATATTTGCTCCAAAAATTGACCGTCGTATTAGACTAGCTCCCACTAAAGTGATTTTTGTTGTCAATACAGAGGGAACTCGACCTTGAGTCTCCCACAACCACCACAGATAAGCTAGAAGTGTAACACGTAGCCCAGAAAATGGTATTCAACCTGATTATGTCACTGAGTATGCCATATAGCCCCACACAAGAAAGAAGTGTAACACGCAGCTCAGAAAATGGTATTCAGCTTGGTTATGTCACTGAGTATGCCATATAGTCCCACACAAGCAAGAATTGTAACACGCAACCCAGAAAATGGTATTCAACCTAGTCCTGTCACTAAGTATGCCATACAACCCTCATCCTCTGCTCTGCTACCAATACGCAACCCAGGCAACCAATAAATTTGTCTAGCACGGAGGTAAATAGTGGCTCTAACTGTGTACTCGAGCTACTTAAACATTGAATTGAACCACCGTTTCTTTTAACCAGCCACCACTTTAAGAACAACTAGAATCTCGACTTCTATACTGACTGTATACTTCGGCTTCCAAGACTCAAATTGCTAGTAGGTTCTCCTTCTACAAAGTGATATAGAAAATACTCAATAAGTTTCTAAAATCAACGAATAACACAAGAATACCTCAATATTTGTTTGAAATCTTGTTCTCTATTGAGCGCACTAGTGAAATCTGAGTGATTTCACTCTCTAATCCCAAACTAGGGTGTCTAGTTTCAACACCAAAATCTGCTATGGAGGCTAAGGTTCCAAACCCTAAGCTTTATTCTTCAACTCTCTCCAATATCTCTCTCTAAACTCACAAATGCACGAATGAAAAGAGTCTCCTCATGAGTTTAGGATTGTCTTTTCACCTTCCCTTTTTTAGTAAATTCACTTACCTTTTCCCTCTAATTAAATATTTAAAAGCACTTTTCCTTTCTTTAATTAATAAAGTGACTTTTACAAACTAATTAAAGTCACTTTTAATGTCGGAAAATGCTAAATTCGTCTTTGTGGTCACACTGGCCACTCAAAGCTCATTTTTATCATTCTGCCTTGTAGATATTTTTGCTCAAATTCAAACGAGCTATTACTCTAAGGTGTTTCACCAAGTAATCAACCCGAAATAACATCGTAAGCATAATTAATTAAAATATGCCTGTTAATAATGTCATTTTATGGAAATCGTCGGAATGCAATGAAACCATAAGCAAATTGTGCAGAATTGATCTCGATGATGAAATATGGTAAGTGATCCTAATCAGACACATAAAACTCCTTTAAAACCCTCTAGGCCCGCGAATGGAGTAATCTTGCTCCTATAACTAGGTTGACACAAGCTCTGGAAAAATATCCTAACCACCTCACTAGGTAATCCAAAATTTGGAGACATTACACCTTATGAAATAATATAATGTGAGTTTTTCAATCAATTTTTACTCCAAGTCCCCAACACCTTTCATTGCTGAATTCCACACCAGTTGGAGAATTTTGTCAAACACTTTGCATGCCTTACCATACTCCCATTGAATATCTCTTTTTGGCCTTTCGGCAAACACTTTGTTAACATCCTTACCACTCTCACAATTGCTATATCCAACTACCTTTGAAGGCAACAGGATCCCACGAAGGTCAACAATCGGCATATCATAGAAATTTACCTTGCTTACGAGGTTCTCCATCATGTCAAGCCCACGAAAATACCTCACACGTAGTCTCGACTGAGATTCCTGTTTCGGCAAAGCCATTTAGCTGAGAAGTCGATATGCTCCCTCAACTCTCCTACATTAATCCCTTTAGCTCAACTTACAGCCAGACCCTCCACAAACATGAACCTTGGTCGATTAGCTCCATTGCCTCTCTAACCATCCTCTTCTTTTCCTTCCTACTTAAGTTGATAGAAAAACATCATTAAAATAAAATGACTTCATAATTTTTTATTAGGTGCACCGATGTTTTACATCGAGCCTGTGTGAGGATCTACTCCATTGCAAATTCACTTCCCAATGCACAATTATTCTCATTCCCTACTGTCACTTCAGCATACTGAAATCGTTCTATTGAATCAGTTTCATACACAAGTTCCACATGTTTCTTTCTATGAGCAATCTTTTATTGATCTTTCTGCCAATGGAAGATATCTCGAGTGGTTGGGAGGGTTTAATGATAACCTCCCCACCCGGGTTCCAGTCACATGAGACACGATTATGTTGTATGTTTGATGACGCAACCATGATGTATATGGTTTGACATATGTATTGCGTTTCTTCTAGGGTTTCACACCCCTTTGAATTTTTTATTTTTATTTTTTTGATATGCACGCAAGATTGCAGATTCATGTTGCTTATACTATACCAATGCTCTTGAATCCTCTTGCCTCCTATCTTCACTCTTTCACTACTACACCTCTGAATGTTTGCGCTGATTAGATAGGTCATTCTCTTTCTTCGGTTAATGTTTTTTTTCTTACATAACCACTACTTTCTACTTCTATGGGTTGCCTTTCCCCATAGTCATGATCACTTTCTCCAAGCCCTGGAATTTCAAATTTATCTTACCTAGTAATTGAAAATTGGATTACAGTTATTTGTTTTCATTGTCATTTTCAGTTTTATGAAAAAAATTACATGTCATTTTATCTTATCTAATTTAATTTAAATAAACAACATTCAAAAGTTGGACTGCATTCCCATAAATTTTGTCTTTCTTTTTCTCTTCTTTTTGTTGTTGAATAAAATAAAACTCAATAATAAACAACAATAATAATAAAATTTTGTTTTTCTTTTTTTCTTCTTTTTGTTGTTAAATAAAATAAAACTCAATAATAAACAACAATAATAATAAGAAATAGTATGTGGTTATTTGATATGCCAAGGGTTCACAATAAACAATCTCTTAGGTGGCCAACTTAGAGCAACCACTACAAAATTTGTCCGATGTTCTTTATCTTACAGATGTCTGGAGTGTGCTTTTGTCTTATAGATCCTTTTTGGGCTCTAATAGTGGATTTTGGTAACTCAATCATGCTAAGTGACACATCTGGAAAATACATGGTTTCCACACATGAAGGTCAGTAACAACAAGAAGTTTTCATCATGGAGGAGCTCTTGGGATTCCAATCATGGACCCTTCACTCTTGGAATGGATCCAAAAGGAGTTGACTAGTTTGTGTTGATGTGGAAGAATCACACACTAAGAGAGTAGTGTTTAGGACTGCAAAGTTTTAAACAATTTTCCAATGTTGTGGTCTAATTACTAGTAGACACTATAATTTATGATGGGGAGCTTAGATGGTTTCACATCAAATTTATGGTTTCAAATTTATTTGACTTCTTGATTTTAGATTTTGTGATCCATACTCATTTTGATAAATTCTTTCGGATTAATCACATCATGACTTGTCAATAATGACTTTTGAAATTTTTTATTAATGGTCAAATACGTTTAAAAATAATAAAAAAGTCAAATTTTAGGCCTACTTTCTCCTTCCAAATCTTTTGACTCTCAAACACTGATCTCTCTCTTCCTCTCCCTCTCATATTGTCCTTGTCTTTCTTTTTCCCATACCACTCGCTTCCACATGCTCCATAATAGCACTATTCATCCCATTCTGCGTTTCCTTTGCAACTTTTCTTTAGATTGAGTTAAAGTTAAAGTTCAAATAATTTACTATTTAATAAAATGATGTTAAATATGAACTAATATGAGTTGAATGGACATTTTATTAGTTAAAAAAGGCCTAGTCTAACTTATAGAAGAAACATAATTGTAAAGCAATTTCAAAAAACAATGTGATTTTTTTGAATGTATAAATATATTCGGCATCCTGAAAAACCCCTTGGAGCACTAGAATTCTACACATTAAACAACTTAAGTTCAACCTTTTAAAAATCTTTGTTTTTATTTTCCATATTATTCTATTTATTTTTATTATACTAGCAAGACCTAACCCCAAGGGCCTCGGGCAGAATCGACCCTTTGACCTCCCAAAGGCGAGGCACGGTTTTGGCAAGACCTAACCCCAAGGGCTTGAGGCAAAATCGACCCTCTGACCTCCCAAAAGTGAGGCACAATTTTTGACCAACTGAGCTAACCCTTGGGGCTTTTTATATTTTGTTACTTATTCATTTATTTATTTTCATTTTTTAATATTATTTTGACTTAACTAATCTCTAACGTTTTTCTTATAACTAAAACTATTTAATTATTTAACTAAATTTCTAACAGTTACTTCTGGCACATGGGAGCTTCTCTGCTATTTATAGCTAATCTCAGATCTGGTTTTTCATCTTTGTCTTGAAGATGAACCACAATAAATGATTCGAAATGTCGACTCAACTATGTGATTATTCCGAAAATTCTATTTGATAAATTTTTGTCATTTTAATTAAAATTACCTAGAAAAAAGTTTTTAAAAGATACATTTCCGTTGGCTTTAAAAAAAATATAAAATTTTATTTTGTTAAAATAAAGTATAATTCATTAAAATCCACTTTTACCTTTAAATTTATTTTGGAAAATATTGATGATGATGATGATGATGATGGTGGTTAACGTCATCGAGACCAAACATTGGTCTATCGGACCTGAAGAAACAAATTATTTATTTTGATTTAAGATTTTATTCCTATGCTCAAAAAGCTTGGAGAGAAGCCTTCCAAGCTCACTATAATTTTGACATTGTAAAAGGCTAAGAAGGTCAATATTGTAACAAAGATTGTGAAACTGAGATCTAATGTGGTTGTACGCGGGGCACTCTAAGAGGAAGTGATTTTCATCCTCGATGTTCCTATTCTCACATATATGGCAGATCTTTTCCATCCATGGCGTTTTAAGAATTGCCCAACGACCTGTTTCACTATGGAGCTCATGAGAATTCGTTCTAATCTTTGCTATATTAATTTTCTTCTTTGAGCTAGTTAAAATAGAGAGATACTTTTGATCTTCTAGGGTGGGGTTGATGAGCTTCTTATAATAACTTAATTTTCTTTTAGCCGCTAAATCTTTCTCACACCACGTTTTTTCTTTGAACTTAGAAGTAACAATATTTAATGTTATTTATGTTTTGCAATGCATCATTCTCGTTGATCTCCCAATAGTTTAACCAGGTCCTTGTGTCTTTATGCCACCCCCGATTGAGCCTTAGGTGGTTTTGGATGGAATTTAAAGCTAGCTTAGGAAGTCTATGATCGTCTATGTTACTGAGTTTGTGCTTGTACAGCAGAAACCTAATCATAGCTATGCTCTCAATAGAGGAAATACCTGCTTCTATAAGGAGAATAGGATAAGGTGTATTACTTTTAATTTTCAGGTTATAAGTTACAAAACACTTCTAGATTTGCTTAATCTTTCTCCATGATTCTCTGGAGATGCTGCAACCCCAAACCTCACAACCATATAAGATAACAGGAGTGACTAAAGTTTCAAAGAGGAACTTCTTTTTATCCCACATTACAAGGTTTTCTGTTTTACAATTATTTTCAAGACCAAAATAAGCTTTCCACCCCCCATTAATATTTTTCTCAATGCTATGGTTCTAGTTGAGCTTGTGATGAATATCAATTCCTAGGTACTTGTAAGAATACAACCTTTTCCCCCCCCCCTTTCCCCACCCCCCCAAAAAAGTTATTATTGTCATACATAAACATTAGCGTAAGTGTCCTCTTGGATTTGATAATCATAACTTTTGTTTTGTCAATGTTAACAGTCATACCCATGGTAGAGCAGAAATCCTTAAGAAGCCTGAGTTGCTTATCAAGATCATATGGGCACCTTGCCAAAAGAACAATATCGTCAGCATAGAGAAGAAGGATGATGACTATCCTAGCTAAGATTGTGCCATCACATCCTGCTTCCTCTAAATAGCCTTCGAGCTTATTGATGTAAATGCCAAATAGGGTAGGGGAGAGGGGGAAACCTTGGTTAACTCCGATGTTACACTTAATATATTTCGACCACCCCTCATTGCTCTTTAGCTTGGCAATTACATTCTCGTATAACCTTATAGAGGCAGCTCTCAAATCGAGAGGAACCTTTAGCTCTTCTAATCTATTCCAAAGGTTGTATCTAGGAACCATATCGAAAGCCTTTCTAAAGTCCACAAAGCAACAAAATAAATTGGATTTATCATTACGACATTCCTCCGCAATGATCTTAAGCGTAACAAGGTGGTTTGTTGTTGAGTGATGCCTTCTGAAACCTGCTTGGCCTTTAGCATGCTTACCTTCACTTTCAAGCCATATGCGTAGTTTCTTTTCCAAAGTACTACCATATAACTTGGCTAAGAGAGGGCTGATCATAATTGTCCGACAATTAGAGGGGTTATTTGTATCTCCACTTTTAAAAATAGGGATAATGAGGCTCTCAGTCCAAGGTTTAGGGAACCCTTGCTTGACTACTTGATTGAAAAGCTCGTGGATGTGGCGGATGAGGACAAGATCTCCAATTTTTAAGATTTATGCCTGGTAACCTTCAATGTCCTTAGCTTTCTCATTAGTGAGGTGATTAACCCCAAACGTAATGTCTTCTAAAGAGAAAACTTATTTCGTTGTGAGCAGGGTTTCCAAATTATCCATGACATTTGGAGATTCATAAAGCTTTTTAAGATAGGAATTCCAATCGTGAAGAGCAATTTTATTATTATCTTTAGTCTTCCTAGTTAGAACAACCTCCAATATTTCTTAGGAGCTACCTTAGAGAGGTGTAAGAGATTCTCCTGTCTTTGACGAATGGACTGCCTCTTTTTCCTTTTAGTTAGGGCTTTGTATATTTTTATCTTGTCCATTTTAAGAGATCCATCAACAGCTTCCGTAATTGCTCTCCTCACACTTTTACAATCTTTGTCATACCATGGATTGATTTTGCTATTTCTTTTATTATTTGAAACTTCAATTGAGAACTTGTTAATAGAATATGAGAGGGTTGTAGTAAAATTATGATAGAGGTCTTCTATGTTGTCTATACTAGATAAATGAAGCAAATTAGTTTTTAATTCATTTAAAAAGAGATCATTTTTATTTCTATCAAATATTAAGTTCTTTTGGCTGTAAGTATTATTTTATGTGGGAACTCTACATTAAGTTCTTTTGGCTGTAAATATTATTTTTTGTGGGAACTCTATGCATGACAAAATTGAGAGTTATAAGTAAAGGCCTATGATCAGAGTCAGGTTTGTGGTCGTTTAAGATGTCAAAATTTATTATTTCGTTATACACACTTAAGCTCAATTATAATTACGGCTTAAATAAGTTGAAATGGTAAAAAATAAAGAGTGTATTGACTTATTACGAAGTTAAGAGAAGGAGAAAAGAGCTCCAGCTTATGGTCAAAAATAAAGAGTGTATTGACTTATTACGAAGGTAAGAGAAGGAGAAAAGAGCTCCAGCTTATTCCGTACAACGTAACCGAGATTTTGAATAAAATTCCGAAACGCCAATCCTAGTACTTGGAAATTAGTTAGAGCCAATTTAGTCGGTTAAATTACTTGGCGCCAATTTAGTCTAGTCCACCGCTTGTTGGACAGTGGATTCATTGGCAGGTGCAAATGGATTTTCTCCTTAATGGGAATGTATTAAATCACATTTATTCAATTGTATAAATTAATTAATAAATGTTTTGGTTTGAAGGTTGAAATTAAGTTATATATTTTTTTAAAGGGATTGTAATCTTGTGAAATTAAGTTTATGTCATTTATACATATTAATAAAAAAAACAATATGTCAAAAAAACAAGAACAATGACATTACTACTACAAGGTTCTTTTAAAAAATATACATTTAATTGATCAAATTTAAAAGATCAAACAATTGGAAAAAAATAATTGAAAATAAAATAATTTTATTTAGCATTAAAGATGAACTCAACAATATTTCTCAAATATCCATCAAAATGAGAAAGTAACACATCACAACAACAAATACTAATTGTGCAAATGGATTAATATATCAAAAAAACACAACTTTGGAGCAAGTTTTTCTTGTAAATTTATCTTAATATCAAGTGATCGTAGAATTGCATGAGCATTGAGATAAAGAGTAAAAAAGATTGAAGAAATAAGAAATTTTATTTTATTTTATTTCTAATTTTTAAATTAACTTATAAAATATAATATGTTAAATATAATATAGTAAGTTCTAATTTTTACAAATAAATAATTAAATCTTTTAAGTTAAATTAAAAAAAATGTTATCTATTTATTTATTTTTCTGACTTGAAATTTATTATAGTAAAAGAATTATGTTTTATATATATAAAAACTGAAAAACTATTATAACAAAATCATGTAACATTATGTTAACTGTAATATCATATAACTGTATATTATAGTTCTATATATAAAATATATAACCTAACATAGTTTTACAACTATTTAATATAGCATAAAATTATTTAAAAAATGTTACAACATATAGTTTCGTAACATAATTACTATATAATTATATATATTTAATTAAATTATAACTTAGTTATAATATCACATAGCCATATATATATAAATTAATAGACCATAGATATAGTTAGTTTATAACATAATATAAAATTTTATATAACATAACTTGTATAACATAAAATTAATTAACAGAACATAGTTGTATAATTATTTAACATCAGACACACATAGCATAGCATGTAACATACATATAACTATAACTCATAATTATTTAATTATTTACCTATATATATTTAACAATTGTAAAGTTATAACATCTCACACATATATTATAACATAACATAGTTCTATAACTATTTAACATAACATATCTTATTAATAATAACATATTTTATTTTATATAATATATTATATATATATATATATATATATATATATATAAAACATCTTCAACATATAACTATATATAATTATATAGCTATATGTATAAGTTCATGGTTTAACAATGCATCATTGATAGATACATTAAATCCATTATGAAAAATGCATTTGGTTTGCTCAATAAAAACATTTAGTCTCTTTTCTAATTTTTACCATATTGTTTCACTATATAGTGTGTTGTACACGAAACATTGTCTTCATGTGCTTGCACCTAGTACATGTCATGCGTCAAAGTCAAACATTAAGAACTTAAAAGTCTATTGTAGTATTTGATTTGCATGAAATTTTATTAGTTTTGTAAATAGGTTTATTTCAATTTTTTACATATTTATGTGCTATAAATAAAAGTCATTATTTAGAAACGAGAAAAAGTGTGAGGGTAGATTTGATCACTTCTTTCGATTGTGTTTACATGGAACCCAATATACTTTGGTTGATAAATTATCAAAAAATGGACTCTAAAGTTTAGGACTTCAAGCTAGATTATTCTGCTTGAGTTTAGGAATGGTTTTTTTGTCAACATTTTTTTCTTGGATTAGTTTATATTTGTTATATGTATTATATGTAATATGTGAGGCATCCCATTTACGCACCCCAACTGTGGGCCATCGCAGTGTGAGAGGCTTTGTTATACGTGGTCGAGCTCATGATGGATCACGTAGCCCACTGAGAGTTCATGTTACCCTCTCCTGCCTTTGATGCCAGTCAGAGTGTCAAAAGCAGTGCTTTTTTCTCTAATGATGACCATGCTACATCTAGTGGACATTCTTCATCCATTTCAAGTACACCTCATGCATTTTTAAATCTTCTTTAAACTCTATGTGTTTATGTCTTCAAATTGCCTTTAATTTTTAAATTGTCTTCAACTAATGTGTTTGAATTTAATGTATATGTCATTATTCTTCTAGTTTACTAATTATATATATGTTATATTATGTTTATGATTTACAGGTCATCAATAGGTCGAAGTTGAGGATAAGAGTGCAACATCTATCTCTCCATTGCATGATGTGACAACTCATATCACATTAGAGGATGTTACAACTTGCCATATATGGATCATAATAGAGATAAACAAGATCCCTGCCAATTCATCGACTCATCCTGCATTGTCTCTAATGTTGGATAACATCCCTAGGTTGATTGAGACATATCAGAGGTCGAGCCCAATAGCCACATATTATAGTTTATACATAGAATCAGAAGGTATGGGGTTAGAGGCCCAGATTCTTGGGAGGTGGTGATAGAGGCCACCAAGGACATTGATGTTCATGGGGAGTTGTTCGACATGCCTCTGGATCTCCATGTTAGACATAAAGGTTCCATTCCACTGAAATGTTTTAGTAATGTTCATGCAACCCCTTTTGTGTATGAAAGATTCATTGGAGCTTGGGGCCATTTCCCCCACCATGACTAGGTCGCCATTTATTTTTCCAATCATTTATATGCAAATTTTGTGTTACATATGAGATCATATTACACTAATAACATATCTCATTAGTATGGACCCAACTTGGGACGTACCTATGAGCGTGAGGAGGCTCATATGGACCCTGGGCATGTAGTACCACCACTGAGATTCTTGCCAATACCGTCTTAGAGGTTGGTATTATCAACAGAGCTAGAGGAGTTGTCACAACTCAATGGTGGGACGTGAGTTAAACTCCTTGATAGGTTCTCTAGATTCAATCCTTAGATTTGAAAGATCATTAATTAGTGTCGCTAAAGATCTATCATTGCAATACTTAGTAAGAAACTGCTCCTGAAAGATATTCCAGCTGGTAATGGATCCAGAGGCTAAGGAAAAATACCAAGACCCCGCTGATCCTTGTAAAGTGTAGGGGAAAAGCCTAACGACAACATCTTCTTCTGTCACTCCTTTTAGATTAACTGATAACATGAAATTGTTAATATGTTCCTCAGCCAATGTTCCAGTATCTAGATTAAATTTTGGTAACCATTTCTCAGGATAATCAGGTAATGGATGTAATGGTGCAGGCATAGTGACCGCACTAGGACTATTCCATGGATTCTTGGCCATCTTAGAAGTAACAACAATTGCCGATGGAGTTCCAGGTGTTTGGGGAGGAGTTGGTATTGAAGATTGAATAGATTGTGATGTTGAAGTTGGTGATCCCTGATGAACAACAATATGTAATGAGGGAGTGGAAGTTTGACTTCGCACTGGAGAGGATGAGATGGAGGATGATGAAGAAAAGGTCTCACTACCAGATCCTTCAATGTTCTTTTTAGCCTTTTTCCTTTTCGGTAAAGGCAACTCAGCAGGTTCAATGTCGAGTTTTCCGCTTTGAAGTCTGGTGAGAGGGTGAGGTAGATTGAATTGCGAAGTCTCACTGCCTTGAGATACTTCATATTTCTGAGGTGATATGGAAAAGCCTTGAAGTTTCTGGATGAGAGATTGAACTTCAGGGGACTCAGGACTTAATCGATCTGAAGTATGATGGGATTGAGGAGTGGTAGTTGGTTCCTCTTCTTCTCGTTTGGATACTGGTATTTTAGAATGCAAATGGGAGGTCCGAGGTGAGGTGGAGGGAGATTTACTCTGAGAATGGACTATAGATTTTGATTTACTCGCCATTCATAGTTCATGCCCTCCTTCCAGTGCCAAAAATGTTGATGCCTCGAAAATCGTTGCATCAACATCGGGGAAAACCACCCGGTCCGGACCTTAATGCAGCTCCTTTTCCGTTTGGGATGGTGGCTCCGACTGGATATAATGGGACCAGTTTCCCAATGATGAATAAAAAGGGGATGGATGAGTGACTGGTTTTCTAATAAGTGATAATGGATGGATGACTTAATCTAAAGAGCGAAAATACAAATAACTATTCTATCCCGGGAAATTCCTATTCTTAAGTGCAAAGTTTGATGATCTATGTTCATCAATAAGCATATAGATGACTCTATTCGATAAACATAGACATTCATTCATATAATAATAGTTGAACAAAGTAATTAATAAAAAAATGTTACACTTGTCTTTTATTTATTACTGATACATGTATGACTAAAAGAAAAGCATCCTGTAAACATCCAATAGTGGAAAGTATAAATAACGTTGTTGAAACACATGCATATATTCAATAATAGCAAGAGTAATCAAATAACAATTCACATAAAAAGAATGAATTCATACATAGATAGTAGTACCATATGTGCTGCAAATCATTCCCAACATCAATCACAATTTGAATTCCTTCTTTCAACTCAAAGATACTTCTAAATAAAGGCAGTAGTGCACATCCACATAAAAGCTTCGTTGTCAAAAATTGGAATAATTTGGCCCAGTATTTAAAAAAAAATATACCTGAAGTACAGTAGTGCAACTTCAGGTTTGAGTCTTATACAAAAACTGAGGACCGTTTCTAAATGCATGAAAGGGTCTATAAAATACTTAATTAAACTAACTAACTACAAAATTAAAACTATATTTAATTGGTATAACTTGATCTTGAATATCTCCTTCACAGCAATTTGGTAGTCGGCAGCATGATTCATCACTCTGGCTGTTTTCCCTTTGATCTGAGTTGGCATATCGCTAGCATCGGTTCCACTTCTTGAGGGCGGCTGAGATGAGAATTGAGCTGAGCCGAGTATTTGGCATCGTGTATATCAGGAATGATACACCCGATTGCATTTGTTAGACACTTGAGGGAAGCTCTCTGGCTGTACGGTTTTACTAGGAACAACCAATAAGTGTCCCAAGTTAAACATTGAATACCTGTAATCAACCTCCCATTCTTTTCCAGCTCTTGATAACATGATTGCTCCAATGTTTTAGCCGATAGCAATTTACCTGGTGTACATTGAGAGATCATATGATAAATAGAGAGTATTGTTAATTAATTCAATCAAATTACTTGTGGATAATTTGCATCTAGAAACTACTCTCTCTGCCTTCATCAATTGGGACTGTCATTCCAAGAATAGGATTTCTTTATGTGATTCTAGGATTTTAGGAAAATTTACTGCTTGTCCCTCACTAGTGTCCTGCCAAGTAAGAAAATTTGTTAAGGTCTCATCAGCCTGCTCTAAGTCCTGTCTAGCATCGACTGATTTATCGATTATTGATGTTGTTATGCCACACAGGGGTTCAAGTTGAGGAATTTTATGACACAATAGTCTTATTTGTGTTACCAGTGCCTTATTAATCTGTAGGGCTTCTATCCTGAAATCGGCAGGCTGTTGAAGACTCTTGAACTTCTCTACTTGAAGTGATAATTGAGTAATTTGCTCATCTTTTGTCTTTACCATTAGTTCATTCATCGTCTTCAATTTTGCCAATGCTTCTGATAATTCTTTCTGCCTTTGAATCACGCTTGAATCTACCCTCTATTTCTCTTCAAGTAGATGCTTGTTCAATTGATTATTTAACTACCGCTGAGTTGACAATTGTTGTTCTAATTGTTGAGCTTTCTGTAGTGCTTCCGATAGCTGTGTTTGTAACAAAATGATTGCCTGGTTTTTTTCTTTTAGAAAATTACTCACTTCCGATGCCTTGTCCATGGTGGCCGCCGAATAGGCTCCGGCATACTGGGACAAATTTGTTAGGTCATGTTACACAGAATAAGTCGATCTTGCGAACAAGATAGACCTTCCTAGAATCTAAAGAAGACCTAATGACAAGAAAACCAACCAGACACTATCTTTCTCTAAATATGCTTTTATAAATAATGGAAAACAAGTGTGTTTAGGGCCTCCCTTATGTCCAACGCAAGTTTGGGGATGCCCTCGCTCCTTTGATCCAAATGAGCTCCTTTGTCGCGAACCTACAAACACAAACAAGGCAAACAAATTAAATACACCTGAATATCCAATATTATAAAACATATTTAACATGAAAGTCAAGGAGTCCATGAAACAAATAACATGAGATACTTGTTGAGAAAAATGAGCTTGATTGCATTAATTCAAAAGAGAAGAATCTTACAACCTTTGCCTTGACGCTGTACAAGCTCCTCCCAGGGTCCAACAAGAAGTCTCCTCTACTTTGACAAGCTTCACTCACTCCCAATGAAGCCAAAAAGGTATGTGATCTCTCCTCTTAAGCTCAAATAGGAAGTCTTGATTTCACCAGCATTTACCCTAAAAAATGTTCAAATTCTAACCT